>JAJOOF010010926.1:0-34853 GCA_029582545.1 Solanum lignicaule
TTATTACTTCGCACCAATCGACACTAGCCTATTAGATAGTATCACACTAAATCTATGTTGATAATTCTTTTCTTGTTGATTACCTCCTTGGTCTGGCAAGTAGCAATAAGGCGAGTTCTAACGCGTGCACTCGTTAAAAAGACTTCTAAACAAAAGAATTATCAATGCATTCAAGAATTGTTTAGTTATTATTCATACTTTGTTAATCGCTTATGGTTTCCACAATCCTAGTTATGAAAGTTAGCTACTCATTATCTGAAAAACACAATCAAAATTTATTAAAATAAATATGCTTGTGTTAATCATAAAAAGTTAAGAACAATAGCTAAACTCTCTTTTATTAATCAGGAATACAAATAAATAATAAGGGAGAAGAAGAATAAACCACAATTCTCCGGCCTCCACGGCAGCTCTTCCAAAGTTCCTAAGCTAGAAGAAAATTTATATTGTGTCTTGTATCTTGGTTCTTGGCCTCCCTCCTCAAATAATTATTTCTATGCACTATTTATAGATGTAGAAAACCCTAAATAAAATAATTGAGTCCAAATTAAATTGGGAATCCAAAACCAAAAGGAATTGGATTCCTTTTTCTTTTTCGCCGCGTGAACAGTAATACCGCCGTCTCAACATAATTCTGCACAATTCACTTGCTGCCACGTGGCAGCAGCAAGAAGCAAGCGTAAAATTGAAATTCCACAATTTGCAGCCGCCATTTCCTTTTATATATAAATATATTATTTTATTAAATTTAATCCATTAAGCTGTCTGCTTGATTTCCTTCTTCAACCTTTCATCTTTAATTCGTTTTAGCTCCAAACTTCTTCATCTTTTTACCAATTTAATCCTACACATAAAATACACAATTTAGTACAATCCATAAAATTAATGCTCAAAAAGGACAAATATAAATAATAAATGTGAGGAAATAATGATTAAAAATATGTACTTTTAGCCTCACATCAGGTACCATCCCGGTATATAGTGGGACGTGACGGGACCGAGTATTCATCCCAGTAATTCCAGTCTAGTTCATCCTAGTACCGGTCAACCCGTCCCATTCCGATCCGGTTCTGATTCATTTCGTTCCGGTCCAGTCCGGTGCCCAGTCTTAATGTGTTCTGAACTTTGACCCCACTATCACTAGCCTTTTCTAATCTAACTCCCAAGCTGGCAAATTGATGAAGTTCTCAAGCTAATTCACGTCTCTGAACACCTAAATATGATAAAATTCCCATTTATCTACGACTGACGGCATCAACTACCACATTTGCCTTCCCTAGGCGATATAAAATATCTACGTCGTAGTCTTTCAGTAACTCAAGCCATCGACATTGTCGAAGATTCAATTCCTTTTGTCTAAAGATATACCGAAGAATCTTATGATCTATGAAAATGTCCACATGAACGCCATATAGATGGTGTCTCCAGATCTTCAGTGCATGCACAACTGCAGCCAACTCTAAATCGTGAGTTGGGTAGTTCTTCTCATGTTTTCTCAACTTCCTTGAAGCATATGCGATCACCTTACAATGTTGCATCAGAACACATCCTAACCCAATGCTAGAAACGTCGCAGTACACTACATAGCCCTTTGAACCTCCGACAAGGCTAGGATTGGTGCTAATGTCAACATGTCCTTCAGCTCCTGGAAACTATGCTCGCAAGCCTCAGTCCATTGAAACTTAGCTACTTTCTGAGTCAGCTTTGTTAGTGGTGTTGAAATTTAATAAAACCCCTCTAGAAACCTTCTGTAGTACCCAACTAACCTTAAGAAACTACGAACCTCTGTCGGAGTTGTGGGTCTAGGCCAAGTGTTCACGGCCTCAATCTTCTGTGTCACTACCATAATTCCCACATCTAATACAATATGGCCTAAAAAATCCACAGAGCTCAACCAGAACTCACACTTAGAGAACTTTGCGGAAAGTTCCTACTCCAAAGAACCTAAAGGACTGCTCGCAAATGATGTGCATGCTCAACTTTTGAATGCGAATACACCAAAATATCATCAATAAATACAATCACAAACGTGTCTAGACAAGGCCTAAATATGTTATTCATCAGGTCCATAAACATTGTCGGGGCATTGGTTAATCCAAAGGGCATCACCAAAAACTCAAAATGTCTATATCTAGTTCTGAAAGCTGTCGTCGGAATATCTTTCTCCCGAACTCATACTTGATGGTACCTTGATCTCAAATCAATCTTCGAGAAGTACTTAGCACCTTGTAGTTGATCAAACAAGTCAACGATCCTCGGAAGTGGATACCTATTCTTTATAGTAGCCTTGTTCAGCTATCGATAATCGATACACATCCTTAACAAGCCATCTTTTCTTCTTACAAATAATACTAGTGCACCCCATGGTGAAGCACCATCCCTGATAAAGCCTTTATCAAGCAAATCCTTCAGTTGATCCTTTAACTACTTTAGCTCAGCAGGAGCCATTTTGTAAGGAGGGATAGATATGGGTTGTGTACCTGGTAGCATATTGATAGCAAAATCAATTTCCCATTCTGGCGAATACTAGGAAGATCATCTGGAAATACATCCGGAAACTCAATAACCACCAGAATAGATGGGAAAATTGGTGGTTATACATCCATAACTCAAACTCGAACAAGATGATAAATGCAACCCTTAGTAATCATCCCTCTTTCCTTAAGATAGGAAATAAAGCTACCTTTCGGCGTTGTTGTATTACCTTTCCTTTCTTACATTGCCTCTTTTAGAAAATAAAATCTAACAATCTTCGTCCTGCACTCAACATTAGCATAGCAAGACGCTAGCCAGTCCATACCCACAATGACGTCGAAATCAACCATCTCTAACTCTAACAGGTCTATAGAGGTTTGACAATCGATAATTTCTACTCTGCAACCTCGGTAGACTCTATTGGAAATAATAGACTCACCAACTGGTGTAGACACAATAAAAGGTCGACGTAATGACTCTGCTTCTATAGACAACTTCCCCGCAATAATTGGAGTAACATAGGATAGGGTAGAACCTAGATCTATCAAAGCATAAACACAATGAGAACAAACAATCAATGTACCTGTCACAACGTCAGCTGATGACTCTGAGTCCTGTCGGCCAGCTAGTGCATACACATTGTTCTGGCCACTACTAGAACTAGACTCTCACATTTTCATCTACCTCTACCTATTTAAGTTTGAGTTCAACTCCCCGCAGAATGTGCTAATGAGGAAGAACCTACTATTACTGACCTAGTCGACTGACCCATACCACCCTGACCTATGGTCGGGTAATTCCTCCACACATGCCCCTCCTACCCATAAGAATAACAACTTGTGGAACCCTGCCTACATCTCTCAAAATGCATCCTACCGCATGTAGCACAACGCAGCGAGCCTGACCTGGCTTTGCTTGAACTCATCTGTTGCTGAGAGCCAGATGCTCATGAACCCTTTCCTGGACCTGACTGTCCACGATGATCAAGTCTACTATCTTGTAATTGCGGCAGTGGAGGTCTAGGTGGCCTACTAGGATATCGAGGTTTGGGACCACCGTGAAACTCTCCCTGTGAACTAGTAGGCCTAGTCTTTTTCTGCTGCTCTTTATCAACCCTCTCCCTCACATACTACTGATGTCGACACTCTTCTATGCTTTGTGCAAAGGATTGAATTCATGAGATATCCATATTATCATTTAGGGCAGCGGTAGTGCAAGTATAGATATAGTTTGAATCAAGCCCTCCAATAAATATTCGCACCTTTTCATGCATCGTATCAACAAAAGTTGGTGCATACATAGCCAATGAATCAAATCTCAGGCCAAACTATCTGACACTCATGCTTTCCTCTCAAAGGTTTAGGAATTGATATACTCGGGCATCCGGGATCTCTCAAGGCAGATAGTGATCTATGAAAGCTTCAGTAAAGTTATCCCAAAAGGGTGGAGGTGCATCTTTCCCCCTAGATCTTTCTCAACTCTCGTACTACAATACCGCAACATCACGCAGTCGAAATGCTGCTAATTCAACTGACACAGTCGCTGAGGCATGCATGACCCTGAAGATCCTGTGAAGTTGATCAACAAAATGTTGAGGGTCCTCCCTACGATCTGTCCTTGTAAAATCTAGAGGACTCAAAGCTAGAAAATCTCGAACTCTTGAACTTCCAGGACATTCGGAAGGTCCAACAACTCCTGACACAACTGGTTGGCGCTGTGAAGCTACTAATTGTGCTAACATACACACTTCACTCTTGAAATCATGATCAGAGGGAACAGAAAGAATTGGAGGTGGCACTTCTGGTGGTGTTGGGGATCTGGTATCCCTCAAAGGATCTTGAGTTTGTGGAGAAGCTATAGCGAGCTGAGAAGATGTCTCTTTCTGGGTCACACAATGGGTTGTGTCCGCCGATGGTACCTTGCCAGTACCCTCACCTACAACTGCATCTAGCCCCTGGATGGTTGCGGTTTGTCTTGTATCAGCCATATCTCTCTGTATACAAACATTAATGATAAGCTCAAAAACTCAACCCTTTAAGACACAACTCTATAGCACGAGGCGAGCAAAAAAAGGATAACCAATCTAACATGCCTTGTAGCTTCCTGCTTATAAAATGTGGTGCACAACACATTTATAAACAATTTTCTACTAGACACGGCTTGCAGAATCCCTAGGACATGACGTTGCTCTGATACCAAGTTTTTCACGCCCCAACTCAAGGGGCGCAACTGGCACCTAATGCCAAAACTTGGGTCTGAGCCGACCCTGCATAGCCATTTTGTAATGGCAGGGAGAAGCCACACATAGTTAAGAAAACAAACAAGTATATCTCAACTTAAAAATATTCCCTTGGCCGACAAGGCCCCTGTCAACAACCCTATAAAGAATATAACTACTCCCACGATTCACATTGAAAAACCCAACTACTACATAAACCTTGTTTGGGCCGTCGAGGCCACCATGATATCTAGGAAAATATAAACACTATATGGGCTGCCAAAACCGCCATTATCTCTATACAAAACGAAGAAATAATATGTGTCAAGACAATAAAACAAATAATCACCAAACTTCGGCCAACCAACAAACAAGGCCAACATGGATAATAACGTGGCTATACAACCCGACACAATAGTCTGCAAGCCTCTAAGAGTAGTAAAGCTTGGTCGGGACAGGGCCCTGACATACCCAAACACTATATGCAATAAAATCCAACAAACATTTAAACTTTGGCAGCTCCGGAGGAAATGGGCTAGCCAACCTACTAGAACTCAATTGTGCTGCTGAAGAGGTCTATCGGGACCTGCAAGCATGAATGCAGCGCCTCCCCCCCGCCCCCCCGGTAATGGGGTGTCAGTATGAAATAATGTACAGAGTATGAAAGGCAATAGACTAAATGAGCAAGTATCATAATATACCAAAAGCAATCAGGTAAGGAAATCAAAATTAAGATAAGCATGCTAACCCATAAGCCCAGAAGGTGCCAAATCAATCTACATACCCTATCGATATCCTTTTGTCTTTGTAAGAATTCACATAGCCCTTTTAGGAAACGATAAATCCCCGTAGGTAGCGCATAGCCCTCTTAGGCAACATCATAGCTATGTAGGCTGCACATAGCCCTCTTTTGCATCAACATAGCCATGTAGGCAACACATAGCCCTCTTTGGCGTCAAAATAACTCCATAGGCAACACATAACTCTCTTTGGCATCAATATATCTTCATGGGAAACACATAGCCCTCTTAGGCAATAACATTGTCCTCTTAGCCAACATCATAACCCCCACAGGCAGTTCATAGCTCAACAGCTAACCACAATAGCCCCAAGGGTGACAACAAATAATTAAATAGGCTAAAAGTGAGCAATTTAGCTATAAATAATATATATGAATAGTGTCCAAGTCGTTCCTAACTTACGGTCGTTCTTAACAGATTATGAGTCCCTAAAATGAGGGTTTATAACCACTCAATCAGCCAACCACTCAATATTATATCTACAAGCTCACCAACATTAACTACCCTATTATATCACTCTCAAGCTTTAAGGAAACATGCCGAACGAAGGGAATAGCCTTAGCATATCTTTTCTTTTATAATTTATGCTGAATAATACCTTCGTCTGCACCACTACAACACTAAAAAAATTAAACTCAATCAGTAATTATGGGCAAGAATTACTACGACAATTCGACAATCGATATGGATTTCTATCGTAAATTACTATCCGAGACATAAAGTATCCATAAACTGCTAAAAGATGGTTCCTACCTTTCATTACTCGACTAGAACACCTGAATAAAATCAAACCACTAAAAAACCCATGCTGCAACAACCTCAATTCACCATGAAAAGTATACCAAAACAACGAGCTCGCGATGAAGGGAAATCTTTTATAAGGAGCCAAGAAGAGATCATGAACACAAAAGGACTATTTTAGGAGTAAGTCTCTAATTTTTCTGGGTTTCTTACGAGCTGGAATGTAGAAAAATGAAGAAGATGCTATCTTATAAGGTTCCACCGACCTAGGGGACCCACTAGCCGCCTCTATTGCGCACCTGTTACAAAAAGGTGAATATCTCTCTATTCTGATGTCGTATGAATGAATGGTTTGATGCGTTAGAAACTAAACTCGTAGACCTTCGATTTGATATATTGTAGGCCCTCTAACTCGTCTAATTTTGGGATAAAACATCCGAGACATTTGCACTAAATTTCAGAGAAATCTTTAAAAGAAACTTTTGCCAACTTTTATTACTAAACTCGCTTAACTTCAAAAATTAAAATGTGAATCTTGATAACTTAAAATATGACCCATATCATTACTTATATATTAATCACTCTTCATCTTTCCATGAAGGTACAAGTTAAGTTAGAGTTTCGAAAAGTCGGGGTGTTACACCATGACAATAGATACTTCTTCTTTTTTTCCCATTGATATTTTCATATCACTAGATTTGATGATTTTGTCATTAGCTCACAATATGGTAATGTTTGTGATCTATCTGATCTTGAAGTCATCTTCCAAAGTTTATCCCACTTTGACAACCTCAATGAATTTTCATCCCATCATACACAACATTCTTTCATAGTACTTAGTCTTTTGAGTACAAATAAACATTTCAATAATCTCAAGTTCGGACATGGGATGCTAAAATCTTGCAGCCTCTTTTCTCCAATAAAGAGTGTACTCTCGATAGTTCTTTGTAGACTTTTGTTTGATCTTCTCAAGCTAGTAGCCATCTGAGATAAATTCTACAATACGTCCAAATTTTTCAAAGAAATCCTTAGTGAGTGCCTTCCAACTCGGCCATTGTTTAAAGTCTTATGATGTAAACCACTTTAAAAATTCTCCATTCAGACTTCGACTGAAGAGGCGCATAAAGAATATTTCAGTTTTCCCAACTCCTACGAGTTGATCATAATAAACTCTCAAATGTGCCAGAAGATTGTCAGTTCCATCAAAAGTGTTGAACTTTGGTACTTTAACTCTTTTGAAAGGTCTAAATTCGGATAAATGCATAAATCTTCATATTTTAAACCCACAACATTTGGAGAGTAATGAAGTTCTTTCATCACCTTTGCAATTTCCTCCTTCATGCTCTGCTTAGAAATTCACACTTTGGCCTTCCACTACTTCTCCATCTCCTCATAGTGGTTATATTCAATATATGGGGTGTTAACATGATATGATTTCGCGAGGAGTAGGTTATGCAAAGTGGATTTTAGAGGCATAGGTTAAGTGGCGGGTGGGTTTTGAATGTTTTGATTAGGGATTTGATATATGGCAGGAAACATTTGAAAAATATTGGTATTTAGATTTTTCGGAGGTAGTGGTGTTTGGTAAGATGAGCTACCATGATGTGGCTTAGGGGTAGTTAAGACAATAGTGGGTGTTTTCTGGGTCGGGACGTCATGAGTGTTATTTGAGACATTTTCTGGAGGATTCTAAGGATGAAGATAGAGTGGAAGCCTTCTTTTACCTAGAATGAGATTATTGGTGGCAATAAAGACTTCTCAATTTCCTAGTGCGTTGTATCTCACTTTTCATTTAAGTAATTTGTTGTACCAGTTGGGCAATCACCTCATTTTATTTTGAAATTATAGGATCACTTATAGCAACATCAGTCAAAATAAACATCCTCATTTTTTCCAGTCATCTTTCCTTTTTCCTTTTAACAGACTTTGATCGAGAAAATCATTTTCAAAGACTTTAGACCTCTTGATGTATGGATGTTCAATTAGTCTCTCAACACAAATAAATTTGAATTACCTGATAAAGAAAACAATTCAAAAGTTAAACATGTGTATTTGTAGATGATAGCTAATACAAAATATCACATAAAGAGGAAACCACACAATAGTTGCTTTATTTGAAATTAAATCAGCTCACATGTATAGAAAAATGACTAAACAAATAGAAATTTATCTATTTAATTTTGAGATTAGTTTATCAATAAGGTTGATCTATGTTGAGCCAAGGTCTTCTTACATCTTCAACTATTGTACTCCCAACTTTTGTTAATGTTGATAGTTACAAGTCTTCAATTTTCTTGTAAAATGAAGGGGGGATCTCAAAGAAATATTCCAAACCTTGAAAGACTGCCTGGTATCTCACAATGGAGAAATCAGGCCCTACGTAGTTCAATTAGCTTGAATTTCTTTTTTATTTGAGATGGCCAAGGAACCTTTTTCTAAGATGAGAGAGTACGATTTAGGATTTGAAAGTGAAGTTTAAATGTTGTTATGAAACTAAAGACTCAAGAAGTATTTGGATGCATGATCTTTGATAAGCTAATTACGCTATATGGGTAATTGAAATTTAACAATAATTTGCTGACATATTATGGGTAGGCTAGACTTTAAATGCAATAGCTTTCTCTCAAATAACTATTACGGATCAGGTGATTTCTTTCGAACATCAACAAGCTTTAACAAGATAACCAGTCCACAACCTTAATGCGTCCACTCTCTCGAGCTAGATGGGTAGAATTGGGTTTAGGATTCACTCTCTCGAGCTGAACCCATATCAACCCAATACATACAAATCATTAATCAAAGGCTTTGGTTCCAAAACCTCTCTCTCAAGCAAGCCAAGAACTCAAAATTAGAATTGCATTTGCAACTACAATTCATAGATTAAAACACAGCTACTGATTAAACCACATTAAAACAGCAATTTCCTCATCAAACAACAATACCCATAAGATAATTAGGCAAATAAACACATGATCACACCCCAAAAATTGGGGTTTTAGCTACACATCATAAAAATAGAGAAACGATTACCAAATACATTAGCCATGATCTGGGTAAAGGTTCTCAAGTCTTTACAATGGTCCAAATTGAGTAAATTCAAAAACCCACTTGCAAATCTTCAAGTTTAAGCCTCAAAAGCTTCAAAGTCTACAATGGAACTCGAAAACTAAGAGAAAAATTTTCTGAATGATCGCATGATACTAAATCTTCATTTCAAATTTCAATTTATAGTTGCCCATTTTTTGGCCAGAAAAGCCATTGGGCGAGATAAGTCGGGCTTCGCCGAAAAGGTCGGTGATCCGCCATTTGCTCCAATCCATCGCCAGTTTGCATTGGTCAGTTGTCCTCAGGGTTCTATGACTTTAGGAGATCAAGGTGAAGATCGGGGAGTGGATCGGCGATTCGCCGAATGCCCATTCCTGTTGCCAACTTGGTTTTTTTTCCAGGGCTGGCATGCTGGAACTTTAGGCGAGCTAGAAGAGCCACTCGACGGTGCGCCGAGCGGTCTTGGCAATCACCAGGATTGCTTTTCTTCACTTCTTTAGCTTGTTTGCTTCTTTTTTCCCAGTAGTGTCCTTGCCTTGCTCCTTAGCCTTAAATGCTGCAAATCAACACTTTAACATCAGTTTAGAGCATAAATTGGGCATATGAGGACGCTAAAACTATCAAAACAAAGCCCTAAATGAGTCAAAACCTGAGACTCATCAACATTTTCGATATATAATGATTTGATATATGTGCTTAAAGAATTCTAGAAAAAAATTCAAAAATGAGTAGGTTAGAATGTCTCAAAATAAAGTAACACATTCACACAAATAGTCATAGTATATAACATGTAAATAATTATTGTGCATTCTGAACAAATATGTGACCCTTTGTATCAAAGGTAAGCCAAACGATTTGATGAATGTATAATATAATTTTGAACATTCCATTGCCCCTAAAACCATAATATACAGACTTTACGAATAAATTGGATGGGGATACATAATAAGAAAAAATTATATATAAATAATTTGCCTCATGCAAGGGTACAATCCTAACATAAGCCTTCATGAAAGTCCTTGCTTCTTGAACTTCTTGTCATCTCCAAACGCCAATGTCTTTCGGATGAAATGGTACCTTGTGAAGATCCTTTTTAACTAAGTAAGAAATTAAAATCTACTCCCAACCCCAAGACAAAATGGTTTGTCAAATGACATATACATCTTCACATTTAAACACATATTTGAGCGTCCATTTGGGCCGAAAGCCTTTTAGACTCAAGTTGGTTTACCTAATGGCCCAACACGCCCTGGGTGTTGGGTCATTGTAACATCCCAAAAATTTCTAAGTTAAGACTCGATTTATTATTCATGGTGAATAGGATATGTACCGAGTGATTCTAAATTTTCTTAGATGTTAAGGTTACTAGAATCCCTTAGCATAAAGTTGAATTGAAAACTTTCTTTCCGATTGAGTTACACTAATAGATTTCACTTGGGTCAACTTCAAATGACCATATATTTTAGAACATAAAGAATTAGGTGTCTCATGAGCTATTAAATCGAAGTTCTTTGATTACTTTTTTGAACGCCGCAAGGTTTGCCAAATACCGAAATCTAAGTAAAAAGTTATGCCCATTTGAGTAAAGTTATGCACAAGAGTTTCTAGTCTTTGGAAACTTACTTTTTTATACACTCCACGAGATGCACTTGTATTCAGAATCAAATTTGCGCCACAAGAGTGCAACAAGTGTAGTATGAGTATGAAACTACGTGTACCCAGTATATTTCATAAACCGATAACGAAGAAGTAGTGAAAGGAGTACATATAAGACAATCATCTTTTTATTGATACAAGTCCACACTATATATTCAGTCAAGCTTCATTAAATAGGGCAAATCAAATATCACGTAATGTCCAACCACCAATAAAACACATAATCGACAGGAAAGAAGGATGTAATGAGATGCAATGCAATGCGACACCATGAAATGATATACCTCAAATGCCAAGTACTCTCCCAATCGTATATACACGATACTTTTTGGAAATACATCGAGAGTTTGTGACCCATGGGAACTCGCAAGGTCAAAATACCGACACGGATGATCTCCACGTGTATGTGAAGACAATCTCAATGTACTATCATAAAATCAAATAATCTCCAGCACAGACGGTCTCCACGTGCCTAACTTAAAATCATAACATATCTCAATCCCTAGCACAGACCATTTGCACGTGCCCAACTTATAATTAATCTCATGTCAATACATGCACACAATATAATAAAAATAAAAGGGGATGATGATGCATCTCAATCAATCAAATATTAGTATGATATGTAATCACCTCAACTATCACAAATATACTGGTTCAATAAAGAAACACAATCACACACAAGAAATCAAGTCAATAATACATCAGCTAATGCCCATATGCTTTGGAATTCTCGGATTACAATCTGTCATTCTATAGTAATAAACTTTCTCTTCATAACACCAGTACTCGTACCAATGCCAGTCACACCATTGGTACGAGACCCACATCTTTCGCCCTTACTCATTGACTATTCCATTTTTAATATTTAACTAGAAAAAATATCCTTCAATGAAGTCTAAAAGTTTTAACATACATTGAAAGTCAAACACGTACCACAAATTCCATGAGAGTTCGCCTTTCTATTTCATAAAGCTTCTAAATGTTCTCAATCTATCAATATGCAGTATTGGTAAATAAACGAGTCTGTAGACATCCATATTACTATATGTCTAGCCAAGACCCAAAACTCACCCTAACTTATGACTAAATTCATAACTCTTGGTGCTAACTAATATGTCAAGTCTCGTATTCCTAAATTTTAAAGTCTAGAGTTAAGTCTACGAGCCTTCTAAGGTTTCTCATACACAACATTTCAACCCTTAGACCCCTACTAGAGGGGGTAAGAAAGTGAGAAAACACATCGCTATGAAAATGTGAACATTCGCTCAAAGTTGGTGTTACCCCCAGAGGAACAAAAATCTTGCTTCTCGTGTTCTCTCATTTATAGTTTCAAGGGGTTTATATAGGCTCAAGGTAGAAGGGGAACGAACCATTTTAGAGGAGTACCGACTCTCGACTGACGGAGTCATGAGTAAGTATCAAGCAATATGGGAGGCAATCAAATTCCAAAAGCTAGAACAGTTCACAAAAGCCAGGAAACCATATGTACCAAAGTGGGTACAAGAGATTTATGATGCATATACCAAGGCATTACCGAAAAAGAGAAAAGGGACTGTCTGGAAGACAGTGGATGAAATTGAAGTATGGGGTAAAATGGTGCAGTGTCATGCCACTGCAATTGATGCAGTACTGTGCACACCCCGGCTAATCAAACTAATGAGTATAGTATTCGGATGATGAAGACATTGGATGCACTAAAGAAGTGGTTGGCCCCTCTAATATCGAGTGAGTCTGCTCCTTCATAGATGGCTGAAGGTTCCAATATAGAGAAAAAAGACATGAGCACGGTGGCGAGATACTGGTTCAGGTTTATCAGTAGCAACGTGATACCGTCCCAAAACGAATATCTACTCCGGCATCCAAAGGATATGTTAGTGGGTTCTATTATTGAGAGAGAGAGGGGATCAATGTGGGTGCAATCGTTGAGGATGAGATCTTACTTCAGGGCAAACAAGAGCATACCTCTCTTTCCTTCCCGGTGCTCATTACTCAACTATGCGAGAGAGTGGGATTTCCCTTTAGAGGGAAAATAATGTAAGGATCACACCAGTCTCCTCCAGTTACATTCGAAGGATCGAGGTTGAGTATTTCAGGGATGATGCGGCTTGGAGAAAACTGCCACCACCTCACTCCATGCCCGTAGTCGACCCTGCAACTCTAGCACGTGAGACCAACACACATGCTCCTTCTCTGGAGAAGAAAGATATTTCTACACCTTGATATTCTAACCCTCATCCCTTTATTTTAAGTTCGGGAAGCCTTATCTACGACTCTAACCCTCAAGTCAAGCTCTAGTTTAGCCTACTAGTTTCTGGGGTGTTACATTATCTTCCTCTTGGGAACATTCATCCTCGAATGACAATTCTAAACACCTCTTAAAGGAAACGACTCTAGACTAGCAACCCATCATGCATGCAACACATCTAAATGCACACAAACAAAGAGAAAAACTTTGACTCCAAGCTAAACATACTCAATGCAACACAAAGAAGTAGGAACTACATCTAACAACCCAAAATGCATTGAATTTCAACTTTTCTCATAATCATAGGAGGAACTACCTTCTCTAACTATAAGCATGCTCAAGACAATATCATCAAGCCAATATGCATTTCATTCTCAAAAGAAAACTAAATCATGTTCATCACTTCATCTCATGAAGTCAAACAAGCAACTCATTCTTAATGCACAACAACAAGAGGAACATAAATCATGAAAACTCATTTTCTTTCTAAACATGAATTTCTCAAGAACATGCATAACATAAAGAAATCATGGAAAACACATAAATTACACATGACTTCATATAAGGCACAAACCATGAGGAGCTCACCATTTAAATGCTAAAGGAGCAATAGAAGGAAAAAGGATGAGGACATCGGGACATCTCATCGGCCCTTGGCCTCCCTAGTAGAACCCTCACTAAAAGACTGCTCCTTAATATTTTCATGGAAACAACTTCCTTAACCTCTTTTATTTCTTAACCTGTCGATCTAATATCCCTATCGGTATTTTTAAATTACAGAAGTTCTCATTAACTCCCAACTCTTCTTATGGGATTTGTGAATGTTGAATCTCCAACACCCTTCTATATCCAAAAGACATGGAAATTTTGATACGCCGATACTACTCATTAAGCAACTCTAGTTCACAAGCAACCTTACCAACTCCACTCAAAATCTCATATGAGCCTACAAAACTGGGAATAATCTTCCCAAATCACTATACCTCTCAAGGTGAGAATTTCAAGCCAACCTAAATCATTAATATCAAGAACACTCAACGACCTTGCTATCTAAGCACATCATCTCCCCTTTAGGAGTAAGCCTATACGTACTCTTCTAAGCATCATTTCCTTAAATTCTAAGGCCGGAGCAAGTCATCACTAAGCTTTCACATCCATCAAACAAGATGATTCTAAACCATGGTGGATTACACTTCTACCCTTTTGAGTAGTCTATTCTCTCAACACACCTAGGCATTACTCAAACACCCTATTCATCAAATTTATTAACATACCACAAAACTCATCCTGACTAAGTCAGGTTCTATCACCAAATAAACATAATCATAATGCAACCCATTCATACTAAAAGCAACATCATAGTCTATCATGCCAAGTCTATCAAGTAACAAAAGACAAGCATTTCGGAAACTAATAAAGCATGAAACACATATCGGGAAAAACATTCGGAGGACTCCCTTGTTCACCTCTAGCTTGGAGAGCATAGGACCTAATTTGTTTCCTCTCTCTTACCCTAGCGGTAAGTACCGAGCAATCTCTCATTTTGTGGCCAATCCTACCACAACCATAACAACCCTCCATACCGGCCAAACATCTACCCTTATTTCTTTTGCCACATCTAGCACTAGTAGGAAATAGAAGTCTAGTATCCTTTCTTTGAGACTTAGGGTTAGACACCCTTTCTAGGCTATGTCTTTGGGAATTCATAAAAGGACCTTGTATAGAGAACCTTTCAAGAGGAGAATTACCATCATGAATCCTAAACCTCTTTTTCTCCATAAACCTTTCTTCAAGTTTCTCTTTCTCAATTTGATGAGCATAAATCATAAGGCGAGAAATATTCATATCATGATTAAGCATGGCAATACGACATTCTTTTTCTACTAAATCAGACACTCCCGACACAAACTTACTCATTCCCGACCTAGGATCGAACACTAGAATTGGAGCATACTTAGACAATTAGGTGAACTTCCATGCATATTCCTAAATGCTCATATCACCGTGTCTAAGGTTAATGAACTCAAGCACTAAAACTTCTCTCATCTCTAAAGGGAAGAACCTATCTAGAAAAGCATTATTTAACCTTTCCCACTCTATGGGACCCATTCCTACCGGTCTAGCCTTTTTCTATTGATCATACCATATTTGTGCAACCCCTTTGAATTGATAAGAAGTCAACTCCACCTTCTCTACTGGAGTCACTCCCACAAGGTCTAACACCTAAGAGAGCTCTTCTATAAACTCTTGAAGATCTTCCTCCATCTTTGACCCATAAAATTCTAGAGTTCCTATCCCGGCCTGAGTCAACAGTTGAAAACCAAACCTAAGCTTCTCATTTGTTACTTTATCTTCCAAAAGGTCAATTAGAGCTTGTGGAGGAATTTCTTGAACCATATTGTCTTCCTCATCCCTTCTAAAGTTAACCTTTGTAGTAGTCATATCCTGAAAACCATCGGGCACGGATTAAGAGAAAGACCTAATAGAGTTAAACTCTATGGCACAACTAAGAGAATGAAGAAGTGAAGTTTCCTAAACATCCAATAGCCTCCTATTCATAAATGTGGCGTGCTTCACATTTATAAACAATACTCTACTAGACGTGGTTTGAGACATCCTAGAACCATTCTAAAACTTGTGCTCTGATTACCAAGTTTGTCACGACCCAGGGGTACCCCTAGATGTAATATGGCACATAGAACCCCGAAAGACTCAATGTAAGATACTTAGCATATCATAACATAAGATAATATAAAAGTACAGAAATTTAAAACATTTTTCATAACGATCGAAGTCTTATAAAAACAAAGTGGAAGTCTTTAACCTTTGTCTCAAACCATCTAAACCAACTTTGAATAACTCTTTGGACACAACCTATACATTAGTCTAAAACATAAAATAAAGACATAAAAGAATTGGGTGATCAAGTCCTCGATGCTATGAGGTCTCACCAAAACTTCTCTTTTTGATCTACTATGAACCAAGCCACGATGATGGAAGTCAATATCCCCAAACCCTACATTTGATAAGAATGTAGGCAAAAGTATGCATTAGTACACTAATGTACTAAATATGATGGCTAGCATAAATCATCAACATAAGCATATAAGAGGAATTAGTCAACATAAGACATATACCATAATCATAAGAGACAATAACATCAATCATAAGCATAAGAGACATCATTATAAGACATAGGCAATAAGCATAAGAGATAAGAACATAGTTATGGGCATAACCAATATATATAGTTTAACATGACATAAGAAACACTTCATAAGCCACCTCAGTGCAATGCATAAATAAGACCCCATAATCCCACCCATGCTAAGCAAGTCACTTTAGGTCCTCATTCATATCTATCATCTTTTGATCTCATCCTTAGCTTACTTCTCATAGACAATGGAACACTCACCTTTAGTCAAACATATATTGAAAGGGCCTTTCAAGCTACAATCCAAACTAAGCATACATCATAAGCATAAGCCATAAGCATATTCAACATATAGATCATCATAACATAAAAGGAACATACCATGAATACCCTCAAAGCATACTTGTGCAATGCATAAATAAGATCCCATAATCTCATTCATACTAAGTAAAGCTTCTTGAGTAACCATAGTTCATAATTCATATTTTTATTGTGGGAATTTAGCCTTAACCGACATAGACCATGTGATCTTAACATGGAATTCAGTGTCTACCCCACACCGAAAAGGGGTTCTCTACTTGCCTAAGGTAGAACCATACTCTTAGCTTAGGTGGATCCAATAGCAAAGTAACCTACGAGGGCACATAGTTTATAGGATAAGGAGATTGCTACTATAAACCCATAATCAACTATGGTAGAAGGTCTCCATCTCATGAGATACATACTTTGGGAACCCGGACTCAACTAAGGTAGAAGGAACCCATTTGGAAACCGGACTCGACAAGTGTAAAAGCTTTCATTAGGAAGCCGGACTCAACTAGCGTAAAAGATTCCTTCTCATATTCAATATACACTTGGTGCTAAGTATAATTCCCATTTGAGTTCATATTAAGTCCTGACCTAAGTTCATATTTATGGATGAATGTCTTGACACTCAATCCAACTTAACTCATACTATAGCTCATTAGATCATGTGTGAGAACAACCTTTCATCGTCCATGTCTTCATATAGATTCAATAGGTGAGACTAGTCTTCCAACTTTAGAATCACTATATAGAGAAAGAAAACCTCTCACATCATATCATATTCATGCATAAGTTTGTATATGAGAATAACCTTTCAACAACACAACAACTAGATCATGAGCGTATTCACTTTACTCTCAAAGTGTTCTTAAAGCATGTACTAAACTTCATAAAGCATTCATAATATAATATCTTTCCCTTTCAAGGGTCAAAGCTCATATCAAATCAACACATCTAGAATTGCTACAATAGACATGGATATAATCATAATTCAAGTAGTTCAATTACTACAAGCATAATCTCATACTTCACCTTCTTGAGGTTCAAAACTCACATTCAATCATTACCCTAGGGCTCAAGCACTAGACATGGATATCATCCAAACTCATGTGATTCTATCACTTTGTGCATTCAAACATTCATGAGGTAGATTAGGTGGATAAAGTACTTCCACAACAATTCTATCTAATAGTCTACCATCATCATATAAGCTTCACTATTAAAGCCTTAATATTAGTAATTCACATATTAGCTTTTACCCTCAAGGCCCTAGAAATCACCTTCATACTACAAGTCTTACTCTCAAGTAATACTTCATATGTGCCTAATTCTCAAGACAATCTAAACATATACTTCTTTCTTAAGAAATTTTAGTCATATATCATCATATAAACTCAATCTTCAACACTACTAATCGTGATCAATCAAATAAGCCCTAATCTAATCAATTCATATCTACAATCTTTGCTTTTAGGCAATTCATATCTAGGTGTTCTAATCTCAAGCAATTCATAAAGAAATTCATCAATCTTAGAAGGTCACATATAAGCCCTCAATTTCCCTTTCATGGCATAAAGACCAACTATGTCAATTTCACCCTAGAATCTTAGGTTAATCGTGAATACATGTATAATCATACTAAAAACATGTAATTACATCATAAACAATCATAAACAACCACTATCCACTCAATTGGATCAACACACAACAATACCCACAATATAGGAAGGAACCTTAACTAGAATTAGGGATTCATCTTCACAATTGGGGGTAACATAGGGGCTTCATGGATAAAAGGGATCCATGAATGAATAATCCATCTTACCTTGATTACAAAGCCTATCAACCTTGAAAGAATGGAGTCTTGACCTAGCTTGACCCTCTTCTTCTTGTTTCTAGAGAGGATTTTTTAGAGGAAATTGGGTTTCTTTTGGGGATTTAGAAATAATGATTTGGAATCACTTAATTAAGGGTCTAAAGTCTTTATATAGGTGTCCTAAGTAAGGTTAAAATGACACCACTTAACCCCTAATTAAATCCGGAATGACCCACTCACCCCTCACTTAACCGCTAGAAATAACGTCACTACCTCACCCACGAGACAACACCCACGCCCACGGGCAGTGGGTGGACCCACGGGGTATGATGGTCTTCCGTGGGTGGTAGTCTGCAAGTGAACTTTTGGGACCCTAACCCACGATGCCATCCACGAGGCGTGCACCCCCCTACGGAGTGTGAGTCCCTCCGTGGGTGCACTGCCTTGGGCAGCCTCTCTTAGGCAGTTTTCTAGGGTCCTCCTCAAGAACCCTTGGTTGGTCCTTGAGGAGTCGTACCTTGACGTTCTAACCCTCAACCCTTCATTTTAAGTTCGAGAAGCCATATCTACGACTCTAACCCTCACGTCAAGCTCTAGTTTAGCCTATTAGTCTCTGGGGTGTTACAATATCTCCCCCTTGGGAACATTCATCCTCAAATGACGATTCTAAACACCTATTAAAGGAAACGACTCTAGACTAGCAGCCCATCATGCATGCAACACATAATGCACACAAACAAAGAGGAAAACTTTGACTCCAAGCTAAACATATTCAATGCAACACAAGAAAGTAGGACCTACATCTAACAACCCAAAATGGATAGAATTTCAACTTTTCTCATATTCATAGGAGGGACTACTTTCTCCAACTAAAAGCATGCTCCACACAATATCATGGAGCCAATATGCATTTTATTCTAAAAAGCATACAAAAGCATGTTCATCATTTCATCTCATGAAGTCAAACAAGCAATTCATACTTAATGCACAACAACATGAGGAACATAAATCATGAAAATTCATTTTCTTTCTAAACATGAATTTCTCAAGAACATGCATAACATAAGGAAATCATGGAAAACACATAAATTACACATGACTTCACATAAGGCACAAACCATGAGAAGCTCACCATTTAAATGCTAAAGGAGGAATAGAAGGAAAAAGGATGAGGACATCGGGACATCTCATTGGCCCTTGGCCTCCCTAGTAGAACCCTCACCTAAAACCTTCACTAAAAGACCGCTCTTTAACTCTTTCATGGAAACAACTTCCTTGCTCTCTTTTATTTCTTAACTTGCCGGTCTAATATCCCTACCAGTATTTCTAAATTAGAAAAGTTCTCATTAACTCCCAACTTTTCTTAAGGGATTTGTGAATGTCGGATCTCCAACACCCTTCTATATCCAAGAGACATGGAAAACCGGATACGCCGGTACTACTCATTAAGCAACTCTAGTTCACAAGCAACCTTACCAACTCCACTCAAGATCTCATATGATCAAACTAAACCGGGACTAATCTTCGTAACTCACTACACCTCTCAAGGTGAGAATTTCAAGCCAACCTAAATCATTAACATCAAGAACGCTCAACGACCTTGCTATCTAAGCATATCATCTCCCCCTTAAGAGTAAGCTTATACGGACTATTCTACACATTATATCATTCAATTCTAAGGTCGGAGAAAGTCATCACTAAGCTTTCACATCCATCAAACAAGATGATTCTAAACCATGGTGGATTACGCTTCTACCCTTTTAAGGAGTCTATTCTCTCAACACACCTAGGCATTACTCAAATACCTTATTCATCAAATCTATTAACATACCCCAAAACTCATCTTGACTAAGTCAGGTTCTATCACCAAATAAACATAATCATAATGCAACCCATTCATACTAAAAACAACATCACAGTCTATCATGCCAAGTCTATCAAGTCACAAAAGGCAAGCATTTCGGAAACTAATAAAGCATGAAACACATACCGGGAGCAACATTCGGAGGACTCCCTTGTTCACCTCTAGATTAGAGAGCATAGGACCTAATTTATTTCCACTCTCTTCCCCTAGCAGTTAGTACTGAGCAATCTCTCATTTTGTGGCCACTCCTACCACAACCATAACAACCCTCCATACCTGCCAAACATCTACCCTTATGTCTTTTGCCACATCTAGCACAAGTAGGAAATAGGGGTCTACTATCCTTTCTTTGAGATTTAGGGTTAGACACCCTTTCTAGGATATGTCTCGGGGAATTCCTACAAGGACCTTGTCCGGAGAACCTTCCAAGAGTAGAATTACCATCATCAATCCTAAACCTATTTTTCTCCCTAAACCTTTCTTCAAGTTTCTCTTTCTTAACTTGATGAGAATAAATCATAAGGAGAGAAATATTCATATCATGATCAAGCATGGCCATACGACATTCTTTCTCTACTGAATCAGACACTCTCAACACAAACTTACTCATTCCCGACCTAGGATCGGACACTAGAATTGGAGCATACTTAGACAATTAGGTGAACTTCCATGCATATTCCTTAATGCTCATATCACCTTTTCTAAGGTTAATGAACTAAAGATCTAAAGCTTCTCTCATCTCTAAAGGGAAGAACCTATCTATTAAAGCACTATTTAACTTTGTGCAACCCCTTTGAGTTAACAAGAAGCCAACTCCGCCTTCTCTACCAGAGTCACTCCCACAAGGTCTAATACCTTAGAGACCTGTTCCATAAACTCTTGAGGATCTTCATCCACCTTTGACCCATAAAATTCTAGAGGTCATATCCCGGCCTGAGTCAACAGTTGAAAACCAAACCTAAGCTTCACATTTGTTACTTTCTCTTCCAAAAGGTCAATTGGAGCTTGTGGAGGAATTCCTTGATCCATATTATCTTCCTCATCCCTTCTAAAGTTATCCCTTATAGTAGTCATATCCTGAAAACCATCAGGCATGGATTAGGAGAAAGACCTAATAGAATTAAACTCTATGGCATGACTAAGAGAATGAAGAAGTGAAGTTTCCTAAACATCCAATAGCCTCTCATTCATAATTATGGCGCGCTTCAAATTTATGAACAAGACTATACTAGACGTGGTTTGAGACATTCAAGAACCATTCTAAACATTGTGCTCTTATTATCAATTTTGTCACGACCCAGGGGTACCCCCTAGATGTAACATGGCACATAGAACCTCGAAGGACTCAATGTAATCCACTTAGCATATCATAACATAAGAAAATATAAAAGTACAGAAATTTAAAACATTTTTCATAACAATTGAAGTCTTATAAAAATGAAGCGGAAGTCTTTAACCTTTGTCTAAACCATCTAAAACAACTTTGAATAATTCTTGGGACACAGCCTATACAATAGTCTAAAACATAAAATAAAGACATAAAAGGATAGGGTAATCAAGTCCTCGATGCTATAAGGACTCACCAAAACTTCTCTTATTGATCTACTATGAACCTAGCCACGAGGATGGAAGTCAGTATCGCCGAACCCTACATTTGATAAGAATGAAGTAAAAAGTATGCATTAGTGCTATAATGTACTAAATATGATGGCTAGCATAAATCATCAACATAAGCATATAAGAGGCATTGGTCAACATAAGACATATACCATAATCATAAGAGACAACAACATCAATCATAAGCATAAGAGACATCATCATAAGACATCGCCTATAGGCATAAGAGATAATAACATAATCATAGGCATAATCAATGTATCTAGTTTAACATGACATAAGAAACACTTCATAAGCCACCTCAAGGTAAGCTCGTGTAATGCATGGATAAGAACCCATAATCCCATCCATGCTAAGCAAGTCACTTTAGGTCCTCATTCATATCTATCATCTTTTGATCTCATCCTTAGCTTACTTCTCATAGACAATGGAACACTCACATTTAGTCACACATATATTGGAAGGGCCTTACAAGCTACAATCCAAACTAAGCATACATCATAAGCATAAGCCATAAGCATATTCAACATATAGATCATCATAACATAAAAGGAACATACCATGAATACCCTCAAAGCTTACTTGTGCAATGCATGAATAAGATCTCATAATCTCACCCATACTAAGTAAAGCTTCTTGAGTAACCATAGTTCATAATTCATATTCCTATTGTGGGAATTTATCCTTAACCAGCATTGACCATGTGAGCTTAACATGAAATCTGATGCCTACCCCACACCGAAAAGGGGTTCTCTACTTGCCTAAGGTAGAACCAATGTAGAACCATACTCTTAGCTTAGGTGGATCCAATAGCTAAGTAACCTATGTGGGCACGTAGTTTATGGGATAAGGAGATTGCTACTACAAACGCAGACTCAACTATGGTAGAAGGTCTCCATCTCGAGAGATACATACTTTGGGAACCTGGATTCAACTAAGGTAGAAGGAACCCATTTGGAAACTGGACTCGACAAGTGTAAAAGCTTTCATTAGGAAGCCGGACTCAACTAGCGTAAAAGATTCCTTCTCATATTCAATATACACTCGGTGCTAAGTATAATTCCCATTTGAGTTCATATTAAGTCCTGACCTAAGTTCATATTTATGGATGAATGTCTTGACACTCAATCCAACTTAACTCATACTATAGCTCATTAGATCATGTGTGAGAACAACCTTTCATCGTCCATGTCTTCATATAATATCATATCTTTCCCTTTCAAGGGTCAAAGCTCATATCAAATTAACACATCTTGAATTACTCCATTAGTCCTGGATATAATCATAATTCAAGTAGTTCAATTAGTACAAGCATAATCTCATACTTCACCTCCGTGAGGTTCAAAACTCACTTTCAATCTTCACCCTAGGGTTCAAGCACTAGACATGGATATCATCCTAACTCATGTGATTCTATCACTTTATGCATTCAAATATTCATGAGGTAGATAAGGTAGATAAAGTCCTTCGACAACAATACTATCTAATAGTCTACCATCATTATATAAGCTTCACTATTAAAGCCTTAATATTAGTAATTCACATATTAGCTTTTACCCTCAAGGCCCTAGAAATCACCTTCATACTACAAGCCTTACTCTCAAGCAATACTTCACATGATCATCATATGTGCCTAATTCTCAAGACAATCTAACCACATGCTTATTTCTTAAGTAATTCTAGTCATATATCATCATATAAACTCAATCTTCAACACTATTAATCATGATCAATCAAATAAGCCCTAATCTAATCAATTCATGTCTACAAGCTTTGCTTTTAGGCAATTCATATCTAGGTGTTCTAATCTCAAGCAATTCATAAATAAATTCATTAATCTTAGAAGGTCAGATATATACCCTCAATTTCCATTTCATGGCATAAAGACCAATTATGTCCATTTCACCCTAGAATCTTAGGTTAATCATGAATACATGTATAATCATACTAAAAACATGTAATTACATCATAAACAAACATAAACAACCACTATATACTCAATTGGATCAACACACAACAATACCCACAATATAGGAAAGAACCCTAACTAGAATTAGGGATTCATCTTCACAATTGGGGGTAGCATGGAGGCTTCATGGATGAAAGGGATTCAAGAATTAATAAGCCATCATACCTTGATTACAAATCCTAGAAAGCTTGAAACAATGGAGTCTTGACCTAGCTTGACCCTCTTGTTCTTCTTCTTCTTATTATTTCTAGAGAGAGGATTTTTGAGTGGGAATTGAGTTTCTTTTTGGGATTTATAATTAATGATTTGGAATCACTTAAATAAGGGTCTAAAGTTTTTATATATGTGTCCTAAGAAAGTTTAAAACGACACCACTTAACCCCTAATTAAACCTGGAATGACCCATTAACACCTCACTTAACCGCTTGAAACAATTTCACTGTCTTACCCACGAGACCACGCCCACAGGCAGTGGGTGGACCCACGGGGTGTGCTAATTTTCCATAACTGGTGGTCTGCAAGTGAACTTTTGGGACCCTGACCCACGAGACCATCCACGAGGCGTGGACCTCCCTACAAGGAGTGAGTCCCTCTGTGGGTGCACTGCCTTGGGAAGCCTTTCTTGGGCAGTTGCCTAGGGTCCTCCTCAAGGATACTTGGTTGGTCAATGGGGAGTGGTACCTTGACATTCTAACCCTCAACCCTTCATTTTATGTTCGGGAAGCCATATGTACGACTCTAACCCTCACGTCAAGCTCTAGTTTAGCCTACTAGTTTTCGGGGTGTTACAAATAAAGAGCCACACTTTGAGGTTAGATGATCTGACTACTAGGATAGAGGCTCAGGAGAAGGTCGGGTGTAGTTCTAGTGCTTTAGACATCCTGAGGTTTGAGGTTGCTACTTTGAGGGCAGAGGTGGTCAAGATACAGTTTATGGACATCTCCATATTATGGGGTGAGGTTCCCTTTTCAGATGTTGTTTCCCCTATGTTTGATGCACCTGAGATGCCTTCCTCTAGTGTGATTGGAGTTGTTGTAGATGTTGAGACTGTTGCTAACGATGATAGTGAGAGGGTTGAGGAGACGAATGAGGAGGAGTTGTGAGATGAAGAGAACAGGATTGCTGAGGCACTGACAAAACTGCAAGAGACTGAGGAGTTTATCCTTCCAGCCGCCCTGGAGAGATCTCTTCGAGAGACTTCAGATGTTGGTTCCATTGGAGTAATTCCAGACTCTACCATACTTCCTGCTAAAACAGGCACTGAAGCCCTAGTTGTGCCTTCCTTGCCGCCTCCAATAATCCTTTTACCGAGCATCGATGCCCCTCTTGAGGATTCTCGACCCGAGACTCCAGATGAGAGTGCTCCACAGGCATATCTTGATAGGAATACCCTTTCTCTCAGCCTCCCACTACTTTCTTTTGATTTGCATTGAGGACACTACATTCTATTTTTGGTGGGTTGAGAGCCTTCCTGCCTATATTCCCCTTTTTCTTGTATTTTGAACAGTTATAGTTTGATGTTTGTTTATATTAGAGTGCTCTTTTAGGTAAATGTGTGTCTCTTTACTTCTTTTTCGTTCTCTTTTGGGTAAATGTGTGTCTCTTTACTTCTTTTTCGTTCTCTCTTGATGATTCCAACCCCCATAAGTTTTAAAATCATGAAATGCTTGAGGTATTCATTGATAAAAAATTGAGAATTGATTTAGGAGCAGGTCAGTACACTTATCTTATCCCTTATTTATTTATCGGATTACTCCAGTATATTAGGATACCTAATGATAGTCTATTGCCTTTCATACTCTGTACATTATTTCGTACTGACACCCCATCGCCTAGGGCGCTGCATTCATGCATGCAGGTCCCGATAGATGACCCAGTAGACCTCCGGATTGACTTCTATCTTGTTGGCTTGCCCCTTTCCTCCGGAGCTGCCAGAGGTGGGAGGTTTGTTAGGTTTTGCTGTATATATTTTTATGGGTAGGCTTGGGCCCTGTCTCGCCAATCTTTGCTACTCTTAGAGGTTTGCAGACTAATGTGTGGGGTGTATAGTTACGTTATGGCCATGTTGGCCTAGTTTGTTGGTTTACTGAAGCTTGTTAGTTGTTTGATGTATTGTCTTGATATATACCTGCTTTCAGTTTAGGTATAGATATCATGTTGGCCTCGACGGCCCAATCAGGACTTATGTGCTAGTTGGCTATTTCTTTATATGAACTCTTGGAAGTAGTTGTTTCTTTTATATATTTGTTGACATGGGGCTTGTCGGCCAAGGGATTAATTTTAAGCCGAGATATACTTCTTTGTTTTCTTGGTTGCATGTGGTTGCCATGAGCTAGTAGCAAATAGTTCAGTATGGTCGGCTCGGACCTGAGCTCTGGCATTAGGAGCCAGTTGCACCCCTTGAGTTTGGGGCGTGACAAATTGGGTGAATCTTGGTGAATGTGAGACATGATATTGGGAAAATTTTCAATGAGGGAACCAAGTTGATCATAAACCATTTGTGACTACCTTGTGAGGGTATGAATCCATTTTGACACCATTTGAGTTTAATTCATTTGTTGTCAACCAAAAGAAGCCTCTTGAAGCAAATTATCCCTTCCTTCTCACCAATAATCCTTTTTGAAACATTGTGATGTTTGAATAGCCAACGTATGCCAAAAGCCTAAGTTGGGGGTGTAGAAAGGAAGAATGAAGGAAAAAAACAAGTAAAGGGCAAAAAAAGGTGAAATGAGGCTCCACTTAGAAAGTGTTATTAAAAAAGAAGGAACCCCTTCTTATTAAAAAAATGATGAAATGAATGAAGAAGATGAACAAAAAAAGGAGTGAATGAAATAAAAAGGGCGTTCCAAATAAAGTGAATGATAAGTCAAGGGTTGAGTTCTCAAATGAAAAGGAAGAAAAAGAACTTGAGAAGAGGTGATGATGATTTCAACAATGCTTTGAAAAGTTAAAATCACCAATAAAAATTGACCATACCTTAACCCTCAGCTCCATTACAAGCCTAAAGGACCCTTGAGATCTTGCATGAACTAGGTTGTGTGATGATTGAAAAATATGGGCAAATTTATTGGACAAAACTTGCATGTATTTCTCTTTTGAGAGAGGGAGAGTTGCATTGATTCCTTACACCTTTGTTGAAATTGCTTTGTGAGAGAATGGAATCATTCTTGATGTGAGGGCACTTGAATGCATTTGTTAAAACATGTTCTTGCATTAGACAAGAAGTTATAGTGAGCTTGAGCTTGAGAGTAATCATGCAATGGCGCTTGCATGCTAGATCTCATTGAGTACTGTCGTAGACACCCTTATTGAACTTATTGTGTTCTTGATTTACTTGAGAACAAGCAAAAGCTTAAGTAGGGGTGTTGATAAGTGGTAGATTTGCACTCATTTAAGGTCAATTTAGCTCAATAATTAGTGTCTTCAATGCCTAATTTTGTCCTTTTCCAGTAGAATATTGATGATTTGCAACTATGAAGGCAATTGGACTAGGCAAGGACTGATGTTTGAAAGAATGGTCAAAATACTAAAAAGAAGTGCAAAGTGAACATTGTTGATCGCCTAACATGAAGGGCTGAACGCCTACTGAGCGTGACCTCGCCCAAATTGACAGTGCAAAGCACTTGTCTCTACCAAATAAGGTCGGCGAACTACAGTGGAAAAGGCGATGCATCGAGTTAGAACGGCGGTCCGGATGCACATCGCCCAAAGTGACAGTGTGCAAGGAAAAGATTTAATGCTCGAATGGCGAACTAATGTGGTATTTGGCAATGAGCCGAACATGAAAGGATGACTCGATCAAAGTTGTCGAATGAGGTTCAAACACCTGAAGCCTAGAACATCACAAGGTGAGCTGAGGAGCGAAGGGCGATCTGCCGAGTAAGTTTGGCGAGCCCGACTAATGTGCTGAAGTTGTCAGATGGTGGATTTTTGGGGTTTTGGAAAGTATAAATAGCCCAAAGAATGCAACTTTTAGAGAGTTTTTTTTTTATTTTGAATTTTTGTTTTTAAGTTTTGTGACATAGAGTTTTCGAGAGTTCAAAAAGGGGACAACACTTTACCTTTGAAGCACATTTTTCTAGCTTTTGGGGTTTTACAACTTTGTGCATGAATTTGATAAATTGAAGTTCAATCCAAAGTGGGTTTGCTCTTTATTTCTTGATTTCATGCTACCCATGGTTTCTTTCACGAAATGTGTAATTTCGTTACTTTTTGTGATGGGTGACTAAAATCCCAAGATTTAGGGGTACTCTAATAGGGTTGAGTGTTTATTTAATGTAGTGTGTATTGTGCTATATTCTATTTTGTTGATGTTCATACATGAATTTGGTCTAATTACCATAG
This sequence comes from Solanum lignicaule, assembly GCA_029582545.1. Classification (NCBI taxonomy): domain Eukaryota; kingdom Viridiplantae; phylum Streptophyta; class Magnoliopsida; order Solanales; family Solanaceae; genus Solanum; species Solanum lignicaule. The sequence continues at coordinate 28,254 of JAJOOF010010926.1, forward strand.
GGTTAACTAATGGGTTAAGGTTGCAAACTCAATTTTTACTTTCGATCTCCGGTTGATTCTCGAAAGAGATTGATTGGAGTGGGTAATTAGTTCAATACTAGCAATATAGGTTTGATGTATATAGATTGCTTGAAAGAGAGGTTATGGGTCAGATCTATATGCCATATTCTTGAAAGACAGAATAGAGTAAGGTATTGGTTTGTTCAGTAGTGGCATGTAGATGAGATCGAAGGGAGATTCTATGCATAGATGCTTTGAGATCGAAACATGATTAGCGTCAATGAAGATGACTTAGCCTATTCATGAATGCTCATCACTATAGAGCAGCACAATTTCCCCTATGTGAGATTGACTTCCAATCCCCACACCCCTATATTGCTGGTTAACTCTTGATTTCGTTTAATTTTTAGTTCAATTGCGATAATTGATAACCAAAGCTTTCTATTAAGTAGGTGGTACCGTCCACCCAATTGTTCTTACTATTAAGAATAAGCTAAATTAAAGTCCAAATTTCTTGATAAGAAATTCTCTATGATACACCATTTCATGTGAGCTTCGACCCCGAATCTTCATTGGATTTTTATTGACAACGACTTCTCATTCTTTTAATTAGTTTTAGAGGGTGATTAGAGTGTTATCACGCATGATAAGGAATGAAAGAATAGAAGTTCCCTAAATGTCCTATAGCCTCTCGAATATAAGTATGGACATCTTCATACCGATCCGCAAGACTCCAATAGAAATTACTATTGTACTTGTGAGACTGATGAACCTAGGGCTCTGATACCAAATTGTCACGACCAAAAATTCACATGTCATGATGGCACCTATGTTCCAATTGATAGGTAAGTCAACCAACTAGGTTTACTAATTTAACTAAATAATTAAAGTGAAAAGATAATTGACAAGTAGAATATCTCAAACACTATGTTTTTAATAAGTACAAAATGCAGAAAACTAAAATACCACCCCAAGAGTTTCTAAAATACGGTACAACTGTAACACCCGAAAACTAGTAAGCTAAACTAGAGCCTTAAGTAAGGGTTCTAGAGTTTAATGTGAGGGTTAGAATCATAAATATGACTTCCCGAACTTAGAATGAGGGTTTTAGGGTTAGGGCGTCAAGGTACGACCCCCCAAGGACCAACTAAGGGTCCTTGAGAGGGACCCAAAACAGTCCCTAGAATGAGCCCAAAAATGGGCCACCTACGGATAGGACTCGCGCCCCTTAGGTGGACCCACACCCCGTGGGAAGGGGTCATGGGTCAAGGCCCCAAATTATGGAGTTGTAGGTCACCACCCATGGAGGAGGAGCATGCTCTGTGGACCCACCCACGGTCCGTAGGTCGGGGTCTCGTGGATTAGGCAGTCCACTCCTTAGGCGGTTTAAGTTGGGGGTTAGGGGGAGGTTCTAGAATTAATTAGTTATTAAGTAGGGTCATTTTATTAGTAATGAGGCCACCTATATAATGCTAATAGACCCTTAATTAGACGATTCTAAATCATTATTTTAGATTCACCAAAGAACCCAATTCCCTCCAAGAAATTCTCTCTCTAGGAAGCAAAGAAGAAGAAGAGAAGCAATCTAGGTCACAATCTCCATTGTTGCAAGAATTATGAGGGCTTTATAATCAAGGTATGTTAGCTTATTCATCCTTGAATTCTTCCATCCATGGAGCCCCCTAGATTTCCCCCAATTGTGAAGACAAAACCCAATTCTAGCTAGGGTTTCTTCCTATATTGTGGGTAGTGTTGAGTATGATTCCGATTGAATGGATAGTACTTTTTTATGATTGATTTAGTATTGAATTAAGATATTAAGATGATATTATGTGTTTTTCATGGTTATCCCTAGTTAATTAATGAAATTTGAGAATGTGGGTTTATGCTTGGTAAGGGGAAATTGAGGATGCATAGGTGATCTTCTAGAATTGATGACATGTATAGCAATTGATCAAGAATATAAGTATGTAAACATGAATTGAATTAGATTAAAATATTATATGATGGATCTTAACTAGTAATGAATGAGATTGAGTCTTTATGATGATTTATGACTAGAATCACTTGATAATAAAGAATGTGATTAGAATGTCTTGAAATCTAGGTATGAATGGTGATCGTAAGAAGTAAAGCTTTGAGTGTAAGGTTTGTAGTCATGAATGTTGATCACTGGGGTTTTGAGAGTAAAGCCATTATGATGAACTATGTATGTTAAGGCTTTGAGAGTAAAGTCTATATGAGAATAGAAGATTAATGGATAGAATTATGGTGGAAGGCCTTAACCTACCTAATCTACCTAATGAATGTTTGAATGTATGAAGTGATAGAATCGCTTGAGTCATGATGATATCCATGTCTAATGTAGAATTCTAGATATGGTATTATGCATTAATATGATATGTTATGAAAGGCTCTCTCATATAAAATGATTCTAGGTTGAAAGGTTATTCTCACCTAAAATGAATCTATGTCCATGGACTATGAAATGTGATGAGGTTGTGGTGATTCCCCTAAAAGACCTTTCTATGATAGGAATGTGAGGTGAGTTCCCTTATTTCTAATTAGTTAAACATGAGGTGATAACCCATGTCATGACTTGGGGAGTGTGAGGTGATTACCCTTTATGTATGTATGACTCTCAAGGTAAGCGGTGATTACCCATTAGCCTTTATGTTGATCATGGAGGCGATTACCTATGATCCTTATTAATGGATATGGAGGTGAATACCTATATCTCATTAAAATGAACATGGAGGCGAATTCCTATGATTCATTGATATGTATGACTTGAGGTGATTCCCCTTGTATTTATGATTCATTGATATGTATGACTAGAGGTGATTCCTCTTGTCTTTATGATTCATTGATATGTACGACTAGAGGTGATTCCATTTGTATTTATGATTCCATGATATGTATGACTTGAAGTGATCACCTTTGTCCTTTATGATGAGCTAAACATGTATGACTTGAGGTGATTCCCCTTGTTCATTGTGATGAGATTAATATGAGATCAAAGAGATTATCAATATGCATGAGGACCTAAAAGTGGTACTTAGCATGGGTAGGATTATGGGGTCTTATTCATGCATTGCACACGTATAACTTAAGGTTGCCTAAGAAAGTGTTCTATTATGTATGTTTAGATAGGATTGTGCAATAGTTGCCTTCCTTGTTATGTTATGATTGACTAAAGGTGAGAGATTCCCTTGGTTATGAGAATTAAGTTAAGGATGAGATCAAAGATGTTAAGTATGTATGATGGCCTAAGGTGGTATTTAGTGTGAGTGGGATTATGGGGTCTTACTCATACTTTGCACAAGTATGACTTGAAGCTACTTATGAAAGTCTAAGACTTGACTATATATATGGACTATGTTTATGATGACCGAAAGGGCTACTTAGCTTGGATGGGATTATGGGGTCTTATCCATGCATTGCACAAGTATGCTTTGAGGTTACTTGAGAAGTTCTCTTATGATATGAAGGACTAAGGGTGGAATAATGCTTATATGATGCTTGTGTTGGAGACTTTGCTTATGATTATGATATTGTCTCTTATGGTCATAGTTTATATTTCATGAAGTATTTCTTATGCTTATGGATTATGTCTTCTGTTGACTAACACTTATGATATTATGCTCTTATGATGTTATGCTAGCTAGTGTATTTAGTACATTTTGTACTAACGCATACTTTGCCTACATTCTTATCAAATGTAGGGTTCGGTGATATGAGTTCCATCCTTGAGGATAGGTTTCTAATAGTGCAAGGAGTTGAAGACTTGGTGAGTCCTCATTGCTTCGAGGATAAAGCCACCACTACCTTTATGTCTTTCCTTTATGTTTTAGACTATTGTATGGGTTGTGTCCCAAAGGTTTTATTCAAAGTTGAGTTTAGATGGTTTGAGACAAAGTGTAGTAAGACTTCCGCTTGCTTTTATAAAAGACTTCGATTGTATGGATAAAGTTTTTAAAATTTTCGTACTTTTCTATTATCTTATGTTATGATATGCTAAGGGCTTGTATGAGACCCCTTCGGGGTCAAATATGCCATTTACATCTAGGGTGTACCCTTGGGTCGTGACAACAACTTTGAAACTAAAATGACAAGACTAAATTTAAGAGGATTCATGTCTGAATACTAAACCAACAGAATAAACAATAAGATAGAGGGAGGTGTGGGCTGCGGAACAACCAAACAGCTCACCACAACTCCAAGATACTCAAGGCTCGGACTAAAGAAAAGCTCCACGAGATGTGCTAGTATTCGAAATCAAATCTGCACCACAAAAGAGTGCAACAAAGGTAGTATGAGTATGAAACTCACTTGTACCTAGTATATCTCATAGACCGACAATGAAGAAGTAGTGACAAGATTGCATAAAAGAAAATCATCCTTTTATTTATATAAGTCCACATTATACTATTCAGTCAAGCTTCATTAAATAGGGGAAATCAAATATCATGTAATGTCCAACTACCAATAAAACACATAATCAACAAGAATGAATGATGTAATGAGATGCAATGCAGTGTGACACCATGAAATGATATGCCTCAGATGTTAAGTACTCTTTCAGTAGTATAGACATGATACTTTTTAGAAATACATCAAGAGATAGTGATCCATGGGGGACTCACGAGGTCTGTATACCGACGCGGGTGATTTCCACGTATTGAACGATCTTAATGCACTATAAAATAAAATAATTCCAACTATAAACAATCTTCGCGTGCCCAACTTATAATCATAACATCTCACAATCCCAGCATGGACGATCTCCACGTGCCCAACTTATACTCAATCTCATGTCAATGCATGTGCACAATATGATTTCAATAAAAGGGGATGATGATACATCTCAATCAATCAACTATTAGTATGATATATAATCACCTCAATTAACAAAAATATACGGGTTCAATAAAGAAACACAAAAGAAATCAAGTCAATAATACATTAGCTAATGCACATATGCTTTGTCATTCTCGAATTACAATCTGACATTCTATAGTAATAAACTTTCCCTGTATGACACTGTTACTCGTACTAATGCTCGTCACACCATTGGTACTAGACTCTCATTTTTCGCTCTTACCCATTGTCTATTCCATTTTAATGTTTAATTAGAAAAATATCCTTCAATGAAATCTAAAAGTCTTAACATACCTTGAAAGTTGAACATGTGCCACAAATTCCTCAATATTTCACCTTTCCCTTTCGTAAAGCTTCTGAATGTTCTCAATCTATCAATACGCAATATTCATAAATAAACGAGTTCGTAGACACCCATATTACTATATGTCTAACGTAGACCCAAAACTCACCCTAATCTATGACAAAATTCATAACTTGAGGTGCTAAATAATATGTCAAGTCTCATATTCCTAAATTTTAGGCCTGGAGTTTAAGTCTTAGCTAGCGTTTGGCCATAGATTTTCAAATATTTTTGGCAAATATTATTTGGGTGAAAATTTGGGTGAAATTTTACCATGTGTTTGGCCATGATATTTGGGAAACATATTTCACTTTTTAGAAAAATATGATTTCTACCCAGAAGTTTTAAAAACTGTCAAAACTAACTATAAGTTTGTATTACAAGTCAATTGGATCTTCGTTGCAACAAATAACAAGTAATGTCCATGACATTAGAGCAATGTGGTATTTATATAATACAATACACTTAATATATAATTTCCTATCTCAATATATAAAAACTAAATTTATAATACGATAAACAACTAATATTAATTGAAATTGAAGCCACTAGTTACTAAATAGTGGTGACTGACGTTAGCAAAAATGCAAGCCAACCCCTTTTCATCACTTTCAATTATCACTTCAATGATTTGACACAACCATTAACCAATGATTTCTAACTAATGACAATTAGGTTTTGTATGGATAATTTTCACTGGAAGCTTCACCATTAAACCCCCTAAAGCAACCATAAATTTCTTATTCACCTTATTATAGTCATTAAATCCATACTATGCCCTTAATTAGAAAAGAAATTGTCAGTTGCAACAACATCAAATTTGGAATGTTACCAAGATGACGGCGATGGCCATGTAAGTTTTTCGCTAGTAATTTTTTTTTCAAATAAAATGATTAGGTATTAAAAGTGAAAAATCTCACTAACTTAATTTAATTATATGGGCCAAGTAGTAAAGGACAATTACGCGGTTAAGCAAATTTATACTATTTAATTATTCATCATAGCTATAGTTTGCTATAATTACCACTCGCGACTAACATTATACATTAATTAAGTGGGCTGACTTCGAGTTTGTATAATTAGTCACGTTTGTATATGTATAATTCGCAAGAATATACAAATACATATGTATAATATATAATTATCTAACCGATATACATATATAATTCACCTATTTCCCACTCTCTGCCCTCTCTCGCTCGCTTTTATCCTCCCTCTCCCAATGTCGCTCTCATCTCTCCTCCCTCTCCCAATCTAGCATGCCATATATACAAATGAATATGTATAATATACAATTATCTAACCGATATACATATACAATTCACCTCTCTCCCACTCTCTGCCCTCTCTCGCTCGCCTCTCTCCTCCCTCTCCCA
>JAJOOF010010927.1:0-48683 GCA_029582545.1 Solanum lignicaule
TCCGACCTCAGGAGGTCGGAATTTTTAATGAATTACAATAAAAACCGACCTCTTGATGTCGGTATTATTTTCTCAATTAAATATAAAATATACCGACCTCATGAGGTCGGTATTTTTATTGTAAATCATTTTTTTCGGGAAAATTCCGACCTCCAGAGGTCGGAATTTTGGTTTTCCCACTTTATTTTGCATAAAAACCGACTACTTGTAAATACCGACCTTCGGAGGTCGGAAATTTTTAGGTCGGTATTCACTATTTTTTTAGTAGTGTGAAGACTCAAGAGAAGATGCATAGATAAGAGCTTGTACTTCTATTTTCCTTTTGACTATTAACTTTCATTTTTTTTATGTAAGGATAAGAACCGCGACCTGGAGCCTCGATGGAACCTCACTTAACTTCCAACTCATCACCTCATCTCCTTGAACTACACGTGACCTGATTCCCTCATAACCCGGGATATGTAGGATGTCCAAAACCAAGACTTGGTGGCACAATTTTTTCCTTCAAATACAAGTCTGGTCAAAATTTGTCACGTTATCTACTTCTTTGTCTGAAAACTCTTCGTGTTTTCAGTCAAAGAGGGGCAAACTGTAGACACGTAATTTTTTACCGAACTTAAGTTTTACATCATTTTTAGATCTCAAATATTTTATAAAAATCTAAATTAAATATTTTGACTTTTTACCTTATTTTATTAACTTTATTTTTAAAAGATTTGAAAACAACAAAAATCATTTTTACGTAAAGTTTTATTTTTTAATTATTTAAAAAGAAATAAAAATTTACGAAAAATATGTGTTCTTTTAATTTAGTTTAATAGATAAACTAGTATTTTTTAATTATCTTTTTTTAAATTGGTTATTTAACTTTTTAGTTCAAAATAATTAATTTAATTTATATATATATGAATAATAATAACCTAAACTACCCATTACCACCCTCATCACCACTCCACTCAACCCGTTCACCACTATACCCCCATACACACGCCCTACACATATACATACTACATATACTAGAACCCATCTGCAAAAAGAAGAAGAAGGAGAATATACGTACAAAAAGAAAAAATCAGCAATACCAAGCGCTTTTTACAATCTAAAGCAACAACAAAAAATACACAACACAATAATAGTTGAGTTTGAGGTTTTATTCGTTGTTTCAAGTTCGTGGATCTTAAAGTTAGCTTGTCAAACTTTGGAAATCTGTAGATTTATACTTTACTCTCCATTGTTTAGTCAAAAGAACAATTTGAAGGTGCGTTTTTGCCATAGCTTGTTTATTTATTTTATTTTTGAAAAAAAAAGTTTTATGTAAGTTTGATTTTATTTTTTAATCATGAAAAGACATGTATGCCATGAATTTCTCAATTTTTCTTGAACAATATTCTTTGTTTATTTTTTTTTTTTACATTAACCTCATGTTATTTTTTTTTGTAATTTAAGAAGACATAAGCATGTTTTGTTTGCGATAACTAGATAATAATCCACGTAGTTAATTGATAGCTCGTTATTTAATTGCTTGAATATTTAATTACTAGCCGAAGTGTTTAGGAGATAAAATATTAGGTTTGTGAAAATTAATTAAGCCATCTTGTAGCCTTTTAGATAGGATTAAAAGTTTTAGTGATCGAATCTCATAAAAAGAGCGAGAGGATATATAAGTTTGAGGGATTCATTATCGAAAGACGAAATATAAAAAGTAATAACAATAAAAAAGGGATAAGGAAAAGGTGAGGGGAAAGACAAAAAAAGCAGAAGAAGAAAACAAAAAAACAAATAATAAAGAAAAGAACAAACGTGAACAAAAAAGAATAATGAAAAAAAATGATTAAAAAAAAAGAAGAGAAAATAAAGTGTAACACAAAAAAAAAAAAAACCAAAAAGTAAGAAGAAAAATAAAAGAAACAGAGTGTGTGTGTATATATATATATATATATAATAAAAAATTAAAAAGAATAAAAAGAAGGAAAACAGTGAAAACGTTACAATGAAAAAAAATAAGAAAAAAATAGAATAAAAGTGATAAATTAAGAAACAAACAAATGTCAAAAGCGTGAATATAATAATAATAAATAAATAATAAAAAATTTATGAAAAGTACATACACTTATAAAATAAGATAAATTCTAAATAGGCTTAAAATAAAAGAATGAGGGTAAATAATTTTTAAATAATATAATATCCAAAAATTAAGTCAAGTCATACAAAAGTCAATAAAGTGACCGTGTTAGAACCACGGGACTCGAGAGATATCTAATACCTTCCCCTCGGTCAACAGAATTCCTTACCTGATCTTTGATTTCACAGACCAAATAAAATAACGAATCAAATTTATTTTTGATTAGGGATTTAAATAAGGTGACTTGGAACACCAAAACTCAATTCCAAGTGGCGACTCTAAATAATCAAAATAATTCCTTTTCAAAACATCACTTTAATTGGAAAAACTCTTTTTTTCCAAAACATTCAATGTTGAGAATAAAAAAAGGGATGTGACAAATGTAACACCTTGGAAATCTAGTAGTCTAAGTTAGGGGCTAAGTGCTAAGTCAAGGCCTAGAAGAATTGACCTTCACACACTCCACGAGTGCCCAGACAGACTGTGAAGGGCACCACGGTTCGTGGGAAGGGTCGTGGAGCCTAGGCAGTAGATAGTCAAGGGAGGCTCACTTCCCATGAGTGACTTGATGGCTAGTGGTGGGCACCGCAAATCGTGGTGCCACTCGTGGTGGTGAGGCAGTAGCTCTCCAAGGTTGCCCAAAAGTTGGACCCTCCCCACGAGCCAATAGATGGCTCGTGAAGGCCTTGACGGGCCGTGGGAGGGGTCGTGGTGATGCCTTCGATTTTTAGAAGTTAAGGGATGACGGTCTAGATACTGGTCCAAGACCACGACTCGTGGTGAGGACCATTGCTTGTGGAGCCTCTCGTGGAGATGGACAGTGCACTAACAAGTGAGGGGTTAAATGGTCTTTTCCGTTTTTAATTGGATCAAAGCCAAGTCGTTTTGCCTTAGTCTAGGACCCCTATATTAGTGACTTTAACCTTTAAACTCACCCATTCAAGACATTATTTCCAAAACCCCAAAAGAAATCCCAAAGTTCTCTCTCGCAAATATTTCTCTCTCTAGAACTCGAAGAAGAAGAAAGAGGTGGAGCTAGGATCAAGATCAAGTCTCCATTCCTCAAGCATTTGTGGACTTTTTTATTAAGGTATGATGGCTTTTCATCCATGGAATCCTTTAATCCATGGAGCCCCTATGATTTCCCTAATTTATAAGAAGAATTCTCCAATTCTAGTTAGGGTTTCTTCTAATGCTATGGGATTTGACCCAAATAAGTGGATTAATCATTGAGTAGATTCAATGATTTTAGAATGAATTTACATTTACCCATGCCTAACCCATGATTCTAAGATGAATTTGATGTATGTAGGTTTTAATCCATGAAAAGGTAAATTGAGGATTTAGATGTATGCATATAGGATTGATATGGTACATTATAAATTTCTTGAGATTGAAGCATAAATGATGAATTATGGTTAGAATTGTCTTGATATTGAGGCATATATGATGAATTATTATTATTAGGGCTTTGAGAGTAAAACTTAAGCATGAATTGTTGAGGATTAGATAGGATTGTTGTGGAAGGTATTTATCCACATGATTCCTTATGTATGTATGAATGTGAAAGGCTTTCTCACATTTAATGATTCTAGGTTGAAAGGATTGCTCACTTAAAATGAATCTAAGTTAAAAGACTATGAAATTGATGAGGCTTGAGGTGATTTCCCATGACCTCCATATGAGAAGGATATGAGGCGGTTACCCATATTCCTAAGCATGAAACATGAGGTGATCTCCCATATTATATGATGATGAAAGTGAGGCGACTACCCTTATACCTTGATATTGAACAAGGGGCGACTCCCCACCTTCCTATTATGTAAACTTGAACTGGAGGTAAGTATCCTCGTTCCTACTATGATGATTGGACTTGGAGGTGAATATCCACGATCCTTGTTGAAAGATGTGGAGGCGAATACCCGTGTCTTATGATGATGGGCATGGAGGCGAATAACCATGATCCTAAAGTATGAAAAGGCAAGCGGTGAATACCCATTAGACTTTAGAGTAAGGAAAGAGGTGAGTACCCATTAGCCTTATAGGATGCAAGGAGGCGAATCCCCATGTATTTAAAAGTAAGCATGAATAATGTGAATTATGTTATGAAGAAGTGAATAGCTTGGATTGTTGCTTGAGTTACCTTCCATGATGTAAGTATGACTAGAGGCGGATGACCCAAGTCTTGACTAAGGTTAAGTAAAGGTTACTTACGAAGTATTCCTCCTTTATTATGATGATCTATGTGCATTGATTATGCTTATGACTTATATTGTCTAACTCTTATGCTTACAGTTTATGTCTTATGTTGACTAATGCCTATGTTATGCCTATGTTGTTGTTTATGCAAGCTATCATATTTAGTACATGTTTGTACTAACACATACTCTTGCCTACATTTCATATCCAAACGTAGGGTCCAGTGATATCGACTCTCATCCCCGTGGCTAGGATCATAGTAGATCAAGATTTGAAGATTGGTGAATTCTCATAGCATTCGAGGATTTGACCACCATTTCCTTATGTCTTTCATTTTATGTTTTGAACTATTGTATGTGCTATGTCCCAAAGATATTCATGTTTTAGATGGTTTGAGACAAAGTGTATTAGCCTTCTGCTTCGTTTTATAAAAACTTTGATGTTGTTGGGGATGTTTCAAAATTTCTGCTCATTTCTATTACTCTGTGTTATGACATGCTAAATGGCTTGTGTGAGGCCTCTCAAGGTCTTGTACGACTTATTATATCCAGGAGGTACCCTTGGGTCGTGACAACAATAAACGGTAAAGTCCACACCCTTCCCAGGTAAAGTCAACATAGGAGCCGAATTCAACAAGGTCTTGAGCTTTTGAAAGCTCCCCTCACACTCATCAGACTACTGGAAGATGACACTCTTTTGAGTAAATATTGTCAAAGGATATGGAATATTGGAGAAGCTTAAAACAAATCGTCTGTAATAACCTGCTAGTACAATAAAACTCCAAAGTTCGGTAACTGAAATAGACCTGGTCCAACCTCTAACTGCCTCAATCTTTGATGGATCCGCACTAATGCCCTCCTTGGACACCAAGTGTCCTAGAAATGCAAAAGAATCAAGGCAAAACTCCCACTTTGACAACTTGACATAACTTCTCTTCCCTCAAAACTCTAGAGCACAAATCCTTAAATGCCAATCATGGCCCTCCTCAGTCTTGGAGTACACCAAGATGTTATCAATGAAGACTATCATAAAAGAATCCAAAGAAGGTCCGAACACCTCGTTCATTAACTTCATGAATCTTGCAAAGGCATTAGTCAAACCAGAAGACATCATAAAAAACTCGTAGTACCCATAATGAGTTCTGAAAACTATCTTAGAGACGTTTGGTGCCCTAATCTTCAGCTGATAATAGTCGGACCTCAAATCAATCTTAGAGCCTGTTTGGCTTTCCTGGTAAAAACTCCTTATTTTTAAAGTACTTTTAAAAATGACTTTTTAGAAAAGTGCTTTTGGAAAAAAAATTGTGTTTGACTAATTTATTCGAAAAATGCTTTTGATAAGCAAATTGTGTTTGACTAATCTTTTTCTAAAAGTGCTTTTGAGAGTAAAATTACGAAAATGGGCAAATATCATTGTACTTTTAATATTAAGATTATTTAATATAGAGAAATTATTTTAAATATCTATTACAAAAGTTTTAATTTAATTTTTATTTTAATTGAATTAAAATGTACATATTCAAATTTTCAATCCAGATTATACATACATACATAATTTAATTAAATATTAATATAATTAACATGATGATTTAAATATAATAAAAAATATCAGGCAAAATAAATTTTAAAAGCATTCCAAAAATTAAATTACTACATACAAAAAATAATATTGTTTTCTTAAAAACCATTATACATAAATTTTATTTTTTCAATCCTGTAAAAATATTGTTGTTACATTTATTTCACATTCTGTAGAATAATACGTAAAATAATACATAAATTATAAAATAAATTATAAAATAATAATATATAAACAAAAAATAATTAAAAAACTTATATATAAAAATAAAAAATAAAATTCTTGAATAAAACTTAACTAAACTTATGAGATATGCTAATTAATTAATAAGGGATATATTGGTCTACATATATATATATATATATGGAAGTGATATTATAGTCTTCAAAAAAGTAATCTTTTGCTTCTACTTTTGCTTTTTTTTACGAAGCATAAATTTTTAGCTTCTTCTCAATAGTAGAAAAACTGCTTCTACTTCTATCTAAAAGCAGTCTTACGGATTCGCCAAACACTTTTTTTTTTCAAAAAAGTGTTTTTTTCTAAAAAAATACTTCTGGCCTCTCACCACCAATGCCAAAAAGGCTCTTAGAAAACAAATATGCCTATGAAGTTGATAAATAATCATCAATACGACGAAGAAAATACTTATTCTTCACTGTCACTTTGTTCAGCTGTCGATAATCACTAAACATTCTCATAGTTCCAGCCTTCTTCCTCACAAACAAAATAGGAGCATCCCATGGAGAAACATTAGGGCAAATGAACCCCTTACACAACAAGTCTTGCAACTAATCCTTTAACTCCTTGAAATCCATTGGATCCATGCAATAATGAGGAACAAAGATGGGCTTGGTGTCTGACTCCAAGTCAATAGCGAAATCAGTATCCCTATCCGGAGGAGCACTAGGAAACACATCCAAAGAATCTCGAACCACAAGCATAGAATCCATAGGAGGTGGCTCAATAGTACTCTCCCAAATAGAGGTCAAATAGGACAAACACCCTCTATCAACCAATCTTTGAGCCCGAAAGAATGATATAACTTTAGTAGAGTAAGAACCACTAGCACAAGTCCACTGAACTCTCGGGATACCCGCTATCGCTATGGTCACAATTTTAGCATAACAATCAAGACCAACATGATGTAGAGAGATCCAATCCATACCCAAGATAATATTGAAGCCTACCATCCGAGAAGGATCAAGTCTATCCATGTATCATATATAACTAAAGAAACATGACATGATCAATACAGTTGATCCACCACTGAGGACTCACCCACTGGTGTAGAAACATAAATAGCAACATGTATGCTATCATACATCATATCAAATCTAGCAGCAAAATAGGTAAACACATACGAGAAAGTATAGTTTCTGTCCAGGCCTTCCTGGAAAAGTATAAGACTATCGCTCTCGACCATCACCCATCTTAATAGAACCCCGACCCTGACTCTGCTGAGATTTAGCACCCTTACTAGATCTCCTTCCAGCTCTGCCGGATTGACCTCTACCTCAACCCCTGGCCGGAGTAGCTGAATCTGTAGCTGGAGTAGCTGAATATGTAAGTTGGGGTCTTGAGTGAGTTTGTAGATGATAATGCCAAATCATATGACCTAGATCTCCTTATCCAAAACAAGACCTTGGTATGGATGAGTGCTGCTGCAAACTAGATGAGTTACCATAGTCACCTCAGCTACAACTATAGGATCCTTGGGATGTGTACCCACTTTCAGCTCCTATCATTGATGCATGAACAGGCCTACGATGTTAAAAGACGCTACTACCTCTATGTGAATCTCTGCCTCCAAATAAGACACTAGAAAACTAACTACACGATCGAACCCTCTTGGGGTCCCCAAGCTCCTTCATAACCATCAACTCCGCCTCCTTGGCAATACTCACAATGGACTAGAAGGAATCCCCCTCTCTGGTTACTCTGAACTCATAATACTTGATGGAGAAAGTTAAACCTTTCGCAAAACTGTGGACCCTCTCCACCTTATTCGGAAGGATGGTCATAACATGCCTAACTGGAAAAAATGGGCCTCATACTCAAGTCACATACAAACTGCTCTTCGCAAGTCCGCAAACCTTAGATGAATATCATCCCTCATGCTCCAAGGAATGAAGCTGTCCTGGAAAGCACTGGAGAATGCATCCTACTATATTGGAGGAGATCCCACTAGTCTATACCTCACACAAGTCCTCCACAACTCAATGGCAGGGTCCACACAGATAGAGTGCAACAAAACGAACACCATGAGCATCCACCATACCCACTACCTTAAGCATCTTATGGAACAAGGTCAAGAACTCACAAACATCCTCACCCTTACAACCCTTAACTAGGGTGGTTTCATCTTCTGAAATCTCTCATAACACCGCTGATCAACTGTCGTCAGAATAACCTCAAGAGCAATCTGTGCATAAAAAATCGATGTAGGAAACACTAGTGGCTGACCCATTTGACCATGAATACCTGAAGCCTGCTGCTCACCTAGGGTATGTGCCTGTACTCTTATATGAGAACCCCGTGGTATACCTGCCACACCACCCAAAGAGAGGTTCTCCATCACGACCAAAATCCTCAACGAAGTCTCATAAAAAAGGAACTCAAAACTTGAGGGGAACTTAGTCCTCAACAACCTCAACTAGTGGCTCATGAGACATCTCTCTAGCTTTGCCTTTAGCTCATGCCGTTCCACATGCATTACCTCTAGCCAGCGCTACTCCATGAGCACGACCTTTAGCTCGAGCCCTACTTCTACCCCTAGCTGGGGTCTCAACAACTCCCTCGGGGACTGCCTTCCCTATACCACTAGAAACAAAAGCTCTAGTCCTCAACATCTGCCAAAACAATACGCACTAACTTAAAAGTAGTGTAGGTAACCACGCACGATAAGAAAGAATGAAAAAATGAAGTTTACTAATAGTCTTTAGAGCCTTTTGAAGATAAGTAAAAACATCCCCGTACCAATCCTTGAGACTCTACTTAGACTTATCTTGTACAAACATGAGAGCTATGAACCTAGGGCTCTTATATCATTTGTTACATCCCAAAAATAGAAGTGATGACACATGTCAGTTTACACCAAGACAAGTCAGTCTCAACCCAACAACACGATTGAAAAATGGAAAGTAAAGAAGGAACAACATAAGAACGAAAAACTTATTTATTCTAATATAACCCAAAAATCTGGTTGTCACGTATTCAAACCACTAAAGCATAAAATAGGGAAATGAAAGATAATTACAAGTATCGATGTCTTCATTTTTGAAATAGAACAAAGCATGAACATAAAGGAAGAATAGGACCCACTGGATGACAAATAGCTACCTTTAAAATTCCTTCGACAAGCCTCGAGTATAGAAAAAAGAAATCACACAAAACTAGGCTTGGAACTTGCACAAGTGTAGAAGCATGGCGTGAGTACAAAACAATAAGGTACTCAGCAACCAACCAAATAAACAAGGCAAAACTAACTGGAAAATGAGTTCTCCTTTCATCCCAACCAAACCTCTTCAAACTACAACTTGCATATAAATCAACCCAACAAAACAGTTTCACAGTACATAACCCACAAGGCTTAACAGTCACAATACAACAACAAACACATATCAAATATGAAAATCACAAGTGTCAAATAGATCAATCACAAGAATCAAGTTCATCAAAGTATATTAATCAAGTACACTGAACAAAAAAATCCAAGATGTATCATGCTGATGAGTCAACAATTGCGAATCATTTAAGGATTATTATTCAATAAATTAGTGTCCTCATTGCCTATTTTATGCTCATAACTGATGTTAATATGTTGATATGCAAAAATGACGTCTTAAGAGTGAGGCAAGATATTACGATGCAAAAAGGAGCGAAAAAGTTGGAATAGCTGAAGAAAAAAGAAGCTGGAGCTCGCAAAAGCAACTTGTCGACTCGCCGAGTGAACCTTCAGCTCGCCTAAAGTTCCAGAAAAGTAGTCCATGGACCAAACCAACTTGGCGGTTAAAAAGGTGATTCGGTGACGCGCCAAATGGATCAGCGAGAACTACCAAACTCGCCAAAAGTTCCAAAACAATTTTATGGAGGAGCCAAACCAAAAGGTGAGAAGAATAGAAACTCAGCAGATCACCGAATGGGTCAGTGATCTTGACTAACTACGGTGAGTTGACTCCGTGTTGAGTATTTGGGAACGTAAAAATTGAATTTTGAAAGAAGAAAAAGAGTTACACTAGTGTGTATTCTTGGGTTTTTGAGAGTTTTTACATTCTTACATTGTTTAACATTCTTAGACAAATTTGGGATTTAGATTTAGATATTGTAAGATTTTAGCTTGGATTTCAACATTTGGGTACTGGAGATCGTTAGCAAGTCAAATGGAAAACTTTGTTGGGAACAATTTCTTGCTTTCCGCTATGCTTAGCTAAAACCCCTTACCTTAGGGGTGTGATCATGTAGTCAAATGCATTAATTAGCTAATGGGTGTTATTAATTGCTGATTTTAATGTTGTTTGAAGTGGGCTCAATTATTTGTTTATGTTTTAATTGAAGTTGCAAGTTCAGTTCTAGCTTAGATCTCTATGCTTGCTTGAGAAAGAGGTAATAGAGTAGAATGATAGATTGATAGTTGTATTAATTGCGTCTTTAAAATCTAGCTTGAAAAAGTGGGTTTGATTGTGTCTTTATAAATTCAGCTTGAAACCGTGGGTTAGTTAAGGAATTGGGTTGTTTAGTTATGATAAGCTTGTTGAGGTTCGAGATAACTCGCTTGAAACATAATAGTTGATCGAGATATGACTATTGTATTCAAAACCTAGCCTACCCATTGAAATTCAATAACTTTGAGCAACTAGAAATTACCCATTACGTGAAATTAGCATTCAACTTATCACATTCCTAAGGTCCGATCTCTAATTGTTTACTTCCCGCGTTAAGTACTCTTTGTCATAAATTGTTTACTAATTCTCCCCCCCCCATTTGATATTAATCGTTGAAGCTTCGTGATTTATTTTCATGTTACGAAACCTTTACTTCTACAAATGATTAGGACATATTTTTACTTCCTAATCTAATTCTTTACCATATATCTCCCTGTGGGATCAAATCCAACTCTTAGTTGGGTTTATACTTGTTAGCGACCGCCTACACTTACAATGGTATGAAGTATAGTTGAGCTTTAAAAAAAATGGCGCCGCTCTGGGGAGTGGTGTTTAGAATTCTTTTATTGAAATATTTTTGTGAACAAATTTTAATGTAATTGAATTATTGTATTTTTGTTCTTTGTGATTACTTCAAAGAATGTGAAGAAATGAGTGTGAATGGGAGCAATGCAAGTCAACTCGGGAACAATGGTGACATTGGAAACTTGCACGATGTCAATGAAATCCAGCTGGGAAGTGCATGTGCTATTGATTGCCTCCAACTGTAGGCAATGTGGTGTTATATGTGACCAACACGATGTTGCAGCAAAAGTGTCAACCACTTGGTAGTTCCCCAAGAAGTAATCGATTCCCTTGGTAGTTCTGTCAACCACTTTTGTGAGCTCACAAAAGTGTTTTATGAAAGGTTTTCCCCTCCTTCGAAGATGGTAAAGTTGAGGGATAAAATTAAGAACTTCAAGCGAATTGATGGCGAGCCTATTAATGAAACATGGTTGAGGTTCCAAAAGTTGCTACTCCAATGTCCAACTCATGGGTTGCCAGACAACATGTTATTGCAATATTTCTATCGGAGTCCCGACACAGTCAACAAAGGTATTAGTGACCAACTTATTCAGGGTGGAATCATGAGACAACCATTTGACATAACATCGACCTTTCTTGATGAGATGACAAAAATTAATCGTGCATGGTACACATGGGAAGATCAGGTGTCTCCTTTGAAGCTGGGCCTAACAAAGGAACAAATGGAAAAGAACCAATAACGCTATGAGAATATAGCCAAGATAATGACCCAAATAGATCTATTGACAAGCATGTCATGAGAGGTGGTTACAAGGTTGTAAATGCAGTTGGTGCTAGTAGTGGTGTAAGTCTTGATGATGCACAATTTGAGGCCATGTACAATGAAGAGGTGCAGTTCTTGTCAAACCAAGCAAGGGTTTCTCGTCTAAGCTATAAGGCTGGGCGGGAATCAAGTTTGAAATAGAGATCGCGATGATGGTTGGAGAGATTGAGATCGCGAATGGCATGACCGTGGTGCACACTGGAGAGGTACAAAATGTAAAAAAGATCACTATGTGCCTCCTCATGAACATCAAAAGTGGAAGGAACCAAGGGCTGATGTTGAAAGCTTCTGGACCGAGGATATGCGTTCTCGTATCTTGAACAAAGTGGAAGGAACGGACAAGGTGCTTAAGGAAATGAAAAATTATGTCTCTACTCAAAACCAAACAGTGACGTTGCACTCGGTTTCCATTGAGCAGCTTGAAACACAGATGGGTCAGATCTTGGCTCATTTGGATCCAAGGCCAAAAGGGGGTCTTCTTAGTGATACTTTGGTAAACATAAAAAAATAAGGCATGATCACATGGCCACGTCGTGCCATGACGTTAAATAAGGTGATCTTAAGAGGCAACCCAAATTTTACTTTTTGTTTTGAATAACATTTGTTGAATGTGCAGGTTAAAATTTGAAATTTTGGAGAAAAAGGGAAATTGGTTGAGCTAAAGTCCATTCGACGACATGCCGAGCAGTTCGGTGAGCCTGACATTAATCGCCCTTTGGACCAACTTAATGGCTGAAGTTCTGTAAATTTCGGCGAGCAAAAATCCACTTGGCGCATCACTAAGTGGATCAACAAGATTAATGACCCTCGTCGATCGAGGCACGAACTAAAGGGTCAAGGGTCTTTCAACCATTTAAAATTCAAATCTTATCCTTATTTTGACCTTTTCGAGTCTTGCACTCTTATAATCAAATTTTAGATCATAGTTTTTACTTAGATTTTTGTGGGTATCCTTGTGTGGTTGGAATCTGGCGCATTACTCATCCCTGTGTTTTTGCCTTAGCGTCCTTTTTCTTCGATTGAGGTTGGTTCTCCGAATTATCCTTAATTTCCTAATTTTTACTAAGCATCCTTATGAGTAGTTAATGTATCTATTGTGTTGCTTGATTATAAGCCTAAATACTTATTGAATTGTAAATTGAAGTCAATCTTACCCGATAAATTGTTTAGCCTATATTATTTTAAATTTCATGTTCAATTTGCGTGAAATGCGGGTTTGTATGTGGGTGAAGTCTGAGTAATCCGATTTCAACCAAAGCACTTGAATCTGCCCAATGATGGATTGAGTGGTACCATTCTTAAGGGTAAAGTCATCATTTGGTTGAATTTGAATCGATTGGGGGAAGTTTGAGTACCCCAGCTTAAGTTTGCGTAGTGGGTAGGCTAGAATTGCATAAAATTATGTTTGAAATTGGTTTTCATAGGTTGTGCATTGAGAATTGAATTTTGGGGTAAAAATCTGGCACATTGGGCCATTTGGTGAGCTTAGTCGCGCTCGTTGAGTGACTCGACGGTTCACCAACTGACTCCCCTTATTGCCCTCTTGACCTAATTGTTGCTGAATTGTTCTATGATTTTCGGCGAGACCCTTTTGCATCGCTGATTAGGTTCGGTGTCTCACCAAATGGTCTTTTGTCTCACTCGTTAGTGCTGAATTATTGTTGTGTTGTTCTGTTACTTTCGACGAGCTTTATATTGCTTGCCGAATGATCTTGATGACTCGCCAAGTTATTTGGTGCGTTTTCCTGCAACTTTATGAAAATAAGATTTTGCTAACCTTTGGTCACCGTATGTGCTTCTCTACAGATATGGCTAGACCAAAGCTTCAGGTGAGAGGTCCAGCATCCCGTAAAAAGGCAAAAGGAGTAGTGATTGTAGTAGAGGTCACAACTCCGCGTGTGACCCGGTCAACACCTTCTCTAGAAATGGTAAAGTGAAAAGGGAAGAAACAAGTAGTGGAGAGTTCTAGTTCGAGTTTGAGCTCGTCAGACTGCATGGGAGTCCACTCAACTCATCTTACCTCCTCGAGTCTGAAAGGGAGGAAGCTATAGGGTTCAGGACTCCATTACACCACCTAGAGAGGGCGAGTTTCTCAAACAAAAGTGCTCAAAATTGTGACCTAAGGTAATTCATGATCCAGCACGACTTCCACCACCTCCAGTAACTCAGGCACCTCAAGTGCCCCCGGCCCCAGCATAGCTTCCTAGATCCATGAATTGCCTAAATTCTTTCGGGTTGCGAACAATCTTAGAGGAGAAGAGGCTGTCTACTGATGGTGTTGTGGACACGTATAATGATGTGTGGGAGACGCTGCGCTTCCACAAGTTTCAGCAGTTCACGAAACCCTGAAACCCATATGTTCCCTCATGGGTTCGGGAGTTTTATACAGGGTATACAGATTTGATCCCAAAAGGGAAGAAGAAAGTAGGTTTGATGGCACCGACTAATTATGTAGAGGTGCAAGGCAAGAAGGTGTTGTGCGGCAAAAGCAACATCAGTGATTTATTGGACTGCACCACACACACCATCTATTCTATGATCGACAAGGTCAAACCAAAACTCTAGAGGACTTGAAGGGGTGGCTTGTTCCGTTGCTGACTGATGCCACTCTTACATGGCTAGAATTAGGAGATGTGATCAAGAAGAGGGACTTGAACGTATCTGCTCGGTATTGGTTTGGGTTCATCTTGAGCACCCTGATGCCTTCACATAATGAATCAATTATCCGGTATCCAAAAACCGCACTGCTGGGCTACATTCTTGATCGGGAGTGGCTAAATCTTGGGGCAGTAATTTCCTAGGAGATGGTGATGAGGGTAAAATAAAATGAAACCTTATTGCCATTTCCAATGCTGATTAATGATATGTGTCGCCGAGCTGGTGTGCCTTTCGTGGCGAAGACAGATAGTGAGGTGACTCTGGCTTCATCGACTGACATTTAGAGAATTGTAGATAAGTACATGTAATATGTGGCTGAGTGGAGGAAGAAGGCACCGATAGACACTTCTCTGGTGGTCAATGTTGAGGCTATGGAGGCTGACACCACTCAGTTCACTCCGACAATTGAGCTGACAAGTATACTTGTTTCCTCTTCCTCTACTTCTCCATCTGTTACTCATGCATCCCGTCCCTTATTGGCCCAATACATGCTGTATAAGATGGACAATCTTGCATATTCTATCGACGTGCAAGCTTCTAAGGTTGAGGCTGTTGTCCCATGTATGATATAGAGAGCTATAGCTGTTGCTTTGGCTCCCATTAGAGAGGAAATGAGGGGATAACGTGAGTTGAGTACGACTCACAAAGTTGCTTTGGATGCCCTCATCGCTCGAGTTGAGTCTTGTGAGCAGAGAGGTGGTCAGCTTGATGATTTGACAACCTTGAAGGCAGATAATGCTGAATTACGCCGTGATATGATGAGTTGAAGTCCGTCGACATCTCGATGATGTAGGGTAGTGTGGATGTTCCTAAGGAGCCCAGTTCAGATATACCAGCAGCTTCTGAGATCCCCCCTGTTACTACGACTGCGATGCTACTGTAGCTGAGGATGGTGATGAGTCGGATATGCCCGAGACTGATGAGGAGGAGTTAGAAGGGCCTGAGGGTGCGGTGTACGAGGACTTGGAAGACCTTGAGGGTGAGATGGTCTGGATGGTTACAGAGACTTCCTTGCGTGACATATTACTGATAGGTTCTAGTAGTCTCAGCCCACCTCGCAACCATCTATTATTGGAGGAGAATTAGGCACAATTTCCCCGATTGAGGCTATTCGAGCTATACAAAGTTCACCTCAGGCTTAGCCTGACAACATATCTTTAATATCCTCCATTTTTATTCCCGTTTTGATATATTCAGTTTTATTTCACATTGAGAACACTGTTTAGTTATTTTGGTGGGGTGAAGGTATCTTGTCCTTCTCTTCCTGAAGAGCTGATGAGCGTGGGATATAAATTCAAAACAGATATGTGTGTGGTCTTCGTGTACCTCCTTTGAAAAAGGCGTGATTCATTAAGTGAAAGACGCTAACCGAATAGTTAGAGATACCTATCCTCTTGGTTGTATTTTGTTTTTGTTTTGAATGTTTGTTTGTTTTAACTATTGTTTGTTTTTACTATTTTTGTTCTACTATTTTTTGTCTGAAACATTTCCTTGGTGCTTGAATGTGAATGAATGTTGGCTTTATCTGGTTTGATTTCCCTCTTAGTTGTGTGATTGTGTGTGATTACTATTCTCTTGTACATTTGAGTGTCGGTTGCTATCAATACCGATGACTTGAATAGTGCTTTTGATGAACGTTATATTTATGCAAGTCCAACAAGGCAATTTGAGTTGTATAAGTCATGTGTGAACTCTTAGCATCTCATTGTGACTAGTCGATTATCAAATTGAGTCTTGTAATGATCGTTGCGCATGAGCTTAACTTGTAGAGTCATGATTGATGATTGTGTTGAATGCCTTGTGAGGTGAGGTTTGCTTGAAATATGTGCTTGGTGATACCTAGAACTTTCTTTGTTGATCCTATTGACTAACTTTGGTAAATGAAGGAAATGATCTTAGGCATAAATTTTTGAGAGTGAACCTAATTGCTATACCTTTGTGTGACCACCTTGTGAGTGTGTGAACCTATCTTGGCACCATTTGAGCCTAACCTATTCTTTGGATGAAACATGAACACAAATGACGGTGTTCTCCCAACCTAAAACCGTCGTGAAGCATTAATTTGTTTGAATAGCCAACTTAGGCAAATAACCTAAGTTGGGGGTGTGGTAAGAATGAGGAAAGAAATCGAGCAAGAAGTTCTTAAAATCCATTCTTGGAAACTTGTGTTGAAGAAAAAAAGACGGATCCCCTCCATATAAAAAAATTAAAAAAGAGAAAAGGAAAGAATTGAATTTTTTCATTAATTATGCATTGTGGAAATAAAAGGGGTGTCAGATGAGCTATACCAAAATTTTTGTGTGCTTTGAGTATGAAAAGGATGGGTTATGAAGATGAAAAGAATGAAATAAAAGGAGAAGAAGTGAAATTTATGCCATGCTTCATGAAGGTAGAAGTCACTAAGCCAAAATGATCATACCTTTACCCTCAGCCAAGTTACAAGCCTTGAAAGACATTTTTGATCTTGCATGAGCTGAATGATGTGTTGGTTGAAAAATACGGGCAAGCCTATGGGTAAAATCGTGCATATTTTTCACATTGAGAGTGTGAGAGTTGATTTTGGTTCCTTAAATTGTAATCTTTGATTGGCTTTGTAAGAGCATGGATTCATTTTTGATGTGAGGGCATTCAAATACTCTTGTGAGCATGAATTTGCATTTGAAGTGAGCATTGTGAGCTTGAACTCTATTTGATGATGGCTAGTAATAGTTTGAAATTTTTAGTGCACAATTCAATATTGCATGTGTAGATTGAACCTTGTGTGCATTCATGTTGTGTCTCAAAAAGAAGTATTTGCAGACATCCCTTTTGGCCTGATTGATCTTGTGTTTCAATTGAGGCCAAGCAAAATTTTAAGTTGGGAGTGTTGATGAGTTGGGAATTTTCGACTCATTTAGGGCTTATTATACAATGATTTAGCGTCCTCAATGCCTATTTTATGCTCATAACTGATGTTAATCTATTGATATGAAGCAACGAAGGCTTAAGAGTGAGGCAAGGACATTACGATGCCAAAATGAGCAAAGAAGTTGGAAAGGTTGAAGAAAAGAGAAGTTGGAGCTTGGAAAAGCCACTCGACGAGTAAGACTTCAGCTCACCTAAAGTTCCTACGAAATAGTCCATGGACCAAACCAACTTGGCGAGGAAAAAAGTGATTCGGCGATGCGCCGAATGGATCGGTGACAACGACCAAGCTCGCCAAAAGTTCCAGAACAATTTGATGGTGGAGCCAAGCAATAAAGCGAGAAGAAGAGAAACTCGGCGGATCATCGAGTTAGTCTGCGATCCTGACTAACTTCACCTAGTTGACTCCATGCTGTGTTTTTGAGAACCTATAAATTCAATATTTGACAAAAGAAAAGGAGTTCCCTTAGTGTGTATTCATGGGTTTTTGAGAGTTTATATATTTTTACATTGTTTAACATTCTTAGACAAATTATAGATTTTGATTTGAGGGTTGTAAGATTTTAGCTTGGATTTCAACATTTTGGTATTGTAGATCCCTAGCAATTCAAATGGAATACTTTGTTCATAACGATTTCTTACTTTCCGCTATGCTTAGCTAAAACCCCTTACCTTAGGGGTGTGATCATGTAGTTGAATGCAACATTAATTAGCTAATGGGTGTTATTAATTTTTGATTTTAATGTTGTTTTGAAGTGGGTTCAATTATTTTTTCATGTTTTAATTGATGAGTTGAAGTTGCAAAATGTTTATATTTTAGTGATGAATTGAAGTTGCAAATTTAGTTCTAGCTTAGCTCTCTATGCTTGCTTGAGAAAGAGGTAATAGAGTAGAATGATAGATTGATAGTTGTATTGATTGCGTCTTTAAAATCTACCTTGAGAAAATGGGTTTGATTGCGTCTTTACAAACCCAGCTTGAAGGAGTGGGTTAATTAAGGAATTGGGTTGTTTAGTAATGATAAGCTTGTTGAGGTTCGAGAGAACTCGCTTGAAAGATAATAGTTGATCGACAGATGTCTATTGTATTCAAAACCTAGCCTACCCATTGAGATTCAACAACCTTAAGCAACTAGTAATTACCCATTACACGAAATCAACATTCGACTGATCACATTCCTAAGGTCCGATCTCTAATTTTTTACTTCCCGTAGTAAGTATTCTTTGTCATAATATGGTTACTAATTCCCCTCATTTGATATTAATTGTTGAAACTGCGTGATTCATTTACATGTTACGAAACCTTTATTTGTACAAACGATTAGGACATATTTTTACTTCCTAATTGAATTCTTTAACATATCACTCCCTGTGGGATCGACCCCAACTCTTAGTTGGGTTTGTACATGTTAGTGACCGCCTACACTTAGAATTGGAGGAAGTGTAGTTGGGCGTTATCACATTCACAATATCAATTGAACTCATGTGAACTTCCCATAGTTCATGAACTTGTCAGTAATGACCTCAGTATCAATATCACTTATCGGTAATGACTTTGGCATCCATACACATAACACTTATAAAGTTGAAAAGTGGAAAGCGAAAGAAAAATGAAGAAATTTGATTAAATCAGGTTCTACTAGTCCAACCTACAAACCATAGGAAGGAAGTCATAGACATGGAGATAAGCTTTTGAAATTTCAAGTTTCTGAAGTTTGACTTAAGGGTGAACATGAGAAACAATAGGATGGTTGACGGGCTATAGATGACACTCGTAGAATTGATTTAGATATTTGGTTTAGGACCAAAGAGACTGCCCTTAGGACTCTATTAAGTGAAGTCATTTAACAACAGATCAACATAAGTTATGACAACTCTCACACGAGGGAAAAAAAGAAGGCTTTCGTCCTCAGGCCTACGAAAGGTTTTGATAGGTTGTATTTAATTCTATGGACCATAGAAAGGTTCCGTATAAGTGTTCTAGACTTAATGTTAGAATAAAACTTGGGTTCTACGGATGAGGTCTATGGACCATACTAAGTTCAATGGACTGTGGAATGGTCTTGTGGGAAATGATTGAATGTCGGGGTTTCTGAAGTTGGTTCTACGGTTCACCAGGATGGGTTGTAGGAATTCCTACAGATCGTAGGATGGACCCATAGTCTTGTCTGAATATTATTTTTAAGAGGTGTTTAGGTCTTTTCCTATGTACTTTAAGCCTGAGCTATGTCGTTTTGACCCTAATTCCTAACCCTATATATGGTTTTCAAGTCCTAAAACTACCTATTCTAAATTCATTCCCCTAATTCCCAAATCCAAACCCAATTCATCTCTCTCAAATCTCTCAAGGCTCTCAAGGATTCTAGGCTTCTTCAGTTTAAGTCAACTTTGTTCATCATTTATTAGGACTTCAATATCAATGTATGTAGGTATTTCATCAATAGGTTCCATTCACCCATTCAGTCCCCAAAAAAATTTCAACTCTCCAATTCAATTCCAATCAAATTGATTATGTATCATTGAACTCCTCATGAGTTCTATTTGTATGGATTTAAATTGTTTGATTTTTATCATTTTATGATTATTTAGATTTAATTACACGTTTTCCAATCAATTCCATATGAACCCATGTATCGATTATAATTTTTACTATGAACCTTAAATTGCATGAATTTGAAGAAAAACTATGAATCAATGAATGCTGTTTTCATGAACATATGCATGCTTTATTGAAATGAATGATTTATGATCTACGTTGCTTTAAGATGAGCATCAATAAAATTGTGAGGATTTTCTCACATATTAAGGGATCATGGCTTAGTGAAATGTTTTCTCACTTAGACTTGATTCAAGATTTAATGAACTGCTCTAAGATATTTTTAACTTGGATTAGTAACTTAATTGTGCTTTTCTATAGTTGATAATATGCTTATCAATATGACTATTCCGTTGGGATTTAACTTAACATTGAGAGAACTTGAGGTGGAGGCTCAAGTCGGTGGTCTGTAGTAGCAACCTCTAGTTCTAAACTACGTGCCCTCATAGGTTTTCCTTAAATAGCCTACCTAATGTATCCACATATAGCATATGATATGATACATAATTCTACCTTGGTAAATAGACTCTCCCTTCTCGATGTGGGAGTTACATCAGATTCCATTTTATAGATCATATGGTCTATTGTCGGTTAAAGATAATATACCACAAAATGAACTAAGTTACTTGCAAATGTTTGATGAGGCTTTCTTTATGATTTTAAGATGCATTGACCATTGATGTTTGCGTAATCAAGACACAACTTCCAATGCAGGTATCTACGATTGTACAATAGTAAAGTAACCCAACCTAGGGTTGGGGTTGAGTCCCAAGGGAGTGGGGTTGACAATTAATAGAAAAATAAAATTAAGTTCTAATTAGTCATAGCTAAAAACATTATCGAATATAAATATGTTAAATCTAAGGGGTGACGCAAGCGTCAATTATCAATGGGGGTTTGTGACAAGTAAGCAAAAACAACAAAAAAGAAGGAGAGATACGAATATAGAGACGGGATTCTTGGGATGTGATAGGAATACGGGCTAAATGAGATTATTGGGTACATTCTTTTGATAGAGAATTCATAGAATAATTGTGACTAGGCTAGACTTTAAGGGGGATAAGCTCTCTCTCGAGGAACTTACCCCGTTTCTAGTGGGTTTCTCTCAAACACCCTCTTGCCGCATGAAGAACAGCCTCCACCTTAGCCCACTAACTCTCTCGAGCTGAGTGTCCGGGAATGAGACTAGGGTTCACTCTCTCGAGCTGAACCTCTTGTCGACCCACTCCTACTGGCCATCAATTTAGTAATCTTAGTTTTACGGCCTCTCTCTCGAGCAAGCCAAAAACATATATATGAAATTGTATTTGTAACTAAAATCTCATTAAGTTAATCCACAACAACTAAATGAAATCACATTTAAACTACGATTAAACTATCAGCAAGCAAGAGACAACAACTAATCTAACCCATATTCACAAAATCACACCCCAAGAATTGGGGTTTTAGCTAGACATGTAAAAGAGATTGAAATTTATACCAAAATGAGTTTGTATTCATATAGTTATGAAGATTTAAGTCTTGATACAAGCTAAGATTGAAGATTCCAAAAGACCCAATTCTAAATTCATGGAGATGAAACTCTTTGAATCTTCAAGTTCTTCAAAACCCTCTCCAAACTTAGAACTCAAAATTCTATGTTAAAAATTCAATATTAAAAATCTGATATTAAGCTACAACTCTCAACGAGTATTTATAGCTTTCAAAAAATGGTGCTGCAGCGAATTATTCAGCATCGTTAGTCGAGATCGCCAATCAACTCGACGATCTGCCGATGTTTCATCTTCTCGCCTTCAATTCGTCATTAATTCCTGATCTAAATCACTGTAACTTATGGCAAGCTTGATTGGGATTCGCCGATCAATCCGCGAATCACTCTCTTCCTTGCTGCTTCGCCCATCAGCACTTGTTTACAACCTTCATAAGCACCTTCGGTGACTAGGTCATCTGAGCCGACTGGATCGATGATACACTGAACAAGATTGCTACTCGACGTCATTTTTCTCATTTTTCACTCCAGCTTTCTGTAACTTTCGGCAGTTTGGTAGCCTATTCAGCGTGTCGCCGAATGATTTCGGTGATCTTCAGGTTTTCATTCTCCTAAATCTTTTGTATTGGTACTCTTGGAACATTTAGGCGAGCCGATGGTCACGTTGGCGTATCGCCAAACAGGTTAGGCGAGTATCAAGTTATCTTTTCCTCGCTCTTTCAGCTGCTAGTTCATTGTTGGCTCGAAAGTGTCCATGTTTTGCCTCTAACTGTAAATACTTGAAACTCAAGGTTGTTCATCAATTATTGAGACAAATTATGCAGTTGAAGACACTAATTCTATCAAAATATAGCCCTAAATGAGTCCAAGTTGAGGACACATCAACACCCCCATCTTAAACTTTTGCTTGTCCTCAAGTAAACTCAAGTTCAGCCATTCAAGAAGGGTATCTCGAACAGTGCTACACAAGACTCGAACATGAATGCACACAACAAGACTCAATTTACTTATGCAATGATCAAATGTGTACCCAAAGATTCAAGTTGTGACACACCATTATCAAAGAATCTCATGCTCACAATACTTGCTTCAAATGCAAGTTCAAGCTCAACCAAAATGTTTAAATGCCCTCACACAAGGAATGATTCCATCTTCACAAACAATGGTTTAATCATTTAAAGTTCGGGAATCAAATGCAACACTCACTCTCACAAAGAAGAACACAATGCATACTTTCACCCAGAGGTTTACCCGTATTTTCCAATCAACATTTGTTTCAGCTCACTCAAGATCAAAAAGGTCTTTTCAAGGCCTGTAATGGGGCAGAGTGCAAAGGTATGGTCATTTAGGCTTAGTGACTTTCATCTTCATGAAATGTGGTGCTCACAACACTTCCTTTCCTCTTCGTTCAGCATTTTCTTTAGTGCTCATAAGTCATCCTATTATTCGCTTCCCATGGATTGTTTTGGAACCCTATTTCTTTTGTACTTTTCACTTTATTCCACAACTTTTCTTTTTTGTTCTTCTTATTTTTTTTATATGGAGGGGTTCCATTTTTCTTAACACCATGGGTTAAAGGAAACTTTCCTTGAACTTCTTGACTTTCCCTTTTCTTTTCACCATACCCCTCAACTTAGGCTTTTGGCCTAAGTTGGCTATTCAAAGAAACCACATCTTCATGAAGATTATGGGTAATGGATAAAGAAAGGTCATTGTTTTCATCAAGTTTCTTCCAAATAAAGGTAAGGCTCAAGGGGTGTTCAAAAGCGGTTCACACACTCACAAGGTAGGTCACAAAAGAGGTATATGTCAAATTGGCTCACACTCTTAGAAGTTGCCTAAGATCATGTCAAGAGAAAGCCTTACTTAGTCAACCAGACTAACGGGGCAAATTCTAGGATCCATCATGCATGGTTCAAGGTAAGCTCATCACACAAGGCATTGACACTACAAGTCAAACAAGACTCCACACTTTTTCTAATGTGCAATGAGCATCAAAAGAGACTCAATTCGATACTAGGCTAGTCATAACGAGATGTAAAGAGTTCACATATTGTCTATGCAACTTAGTTTGGCCTCATTGTAGCCGTACATTCATGTTCGTTCAATTATGAGCACCATTCAAGTTATCGGTATTGATTTAACCGAAACTTAAATTTACAAGAGGGAAATCATATTTAGCATATAAGGGGAATGGTAAGAAGAGGGGGAAGTGCCAATTCCCACACAGCTCCAGCTTAAACTCGACATTGCCCTCAATGAGCCAGCAAAACCGCAAATAGACATTGACATAAATAAATAAATTAAAACATAAAAGTAGTCAAGAAAAGTTTGTAAAGTGTGAACAAGTAGAGGAAGGTGATGAGGAATCTTCACTAATGGGTGAGGCAAGTCAGGTCGCTGAATTGTATTAGCGATCCGCCGACTAACACAGGCATCTCGCTGATTGTTACAGAGCCTCATCTTCAGTTTTAATTTCCACATGGAAAATCACATCAAGCACGCTAAGCAGGTTCGGCGATTCGCCGAGAGTTCTTCTTCCTACAAAAATCATAAACATTTTATTTAAAAATTCTAGTACTTGGGTTGCCTTCCAAGAAGTGCCTTATTTAACATCGTGGCACGACTTGGATGTGCTTTCAAGCAACCTCCAGATACACCACTTCAACAAAAGAAATCTCTTAACATTTCCCAAAATATAATTTCAAACGTTGACCGTTCAATTTAAATGGGGGTCCTTCTTGATCTTCAACTTCTATGGTACCATTGGTGAAAACTCACGTTACTCTAAAAGGTCCAGACCATTTGGATTTGAGTTTCTCGAGAAAGAGTCTAAGTCGAGAGTTGTATAGCAACAACCAATCTCCCACCTTGAAGTCTCGCTTGAGTATTTGAGCATCATGCTATTTCTTCATCTTCTCTTTGTAAATGGCTGAAATTTCATAAGATTTGAGTCTACATTCATCCAGTTCGTTCAACTGCTCTACCCTTCCCCTTGAAGTTTTTTGACCGGTCCAAATTTAAAGCTTTCAATTCCTACAAAGCTTTGTGTTACAACTCGACGGGGTATTGACAAGCCTTACCAAAAACCAACTGATATAGGGACATACCAATATGTGTTTTGTAAGCGGTCCAATATGCCCAAAGTGTGTCATCGAGCTTCCTAGACCAGTCAGTTCTATTAGCATTCACTTTCTTTGCCAGGATACTTTTGATCTCCCAATTTGATACCTCGACCTGGCCACTTGTTTGGGGATGATATGGAGTTGCTACCTTGTGCTTTACCCTATATTTGCTCAGTGCCATTAAGAACCATTTATTGCAAAAGTGGGATCCCCCATCACTAATAATTGCCCTAATAGTGCCAAATCTTGCAAAGATGTAACGTTTCAAAAATTGGACAACACGTTTTCCTTCGTTGTTTGAAAGTGCAATGGCTTCCACCCATTTAGAAACATAATCTACAGCCACAAAGATATATTTATTTCCAAATGAGCTCACAAATGGGCCCATGAAATTGATCCCCCATACATCGAATAGCTCGACCTCTAAAATAAGAGTGAGAGGTAATTTGTGTCTTCTAGACACTCCGCCTTGCTACTGACATTGAGAGCATTTCTTCGCAAATTCATGTGCATCCTTGTAGAGGGACGACCAGTTATACCCACTTTGGAGAACTTTAGCGGTGGTGAGAATACCACTATGGAGACCTCCCACTGGAGATGCATGACAAGCATGGAGAATTTCTACCGCTTCTTCTTCAGGAACACGCCTTCTAATGATATGGTCAGCACACTCTTGAAACAAGTATGGTTCATCCCAAAAGTATATTTTTACATCAAACATGACCCTCTTTTGTTGGTAAAAGGTCAACTCATCCGGTATCAGTCCACTCACAATGTAATTTGCAAAATTTGCATACCATAGTGTATGTTTGAGAGATATTGCAAACACATGTTCATCGGGGAAGGAGTCGTCTATGTCGACCTCATTTTCAGCATCTTCCCTTCCTTCAAACCTCGATAAGTGATCAGCCACTTGATTTTTGCAGCCTTTTTGATCTTTTACCTCAAAATCAAATGCATCTAATAGTAGCACCCACCTTATCAATCTTGGTTTTGCATCTTTCTTTTCCATCAAGTAATGGAGTGCATCATGATCAATATGTACGATTACTTTGGTGCCTAGCAAGTATGCCCAGAACTTTTCAAATGCATAGACTACCGCAAGAAACTTTTGTTCAGTGACCGTATAATTTCGCTAGGCACTATTTAGAGTCTTGCTTGCGTAATAAATTGGGTGAAATAGTTTGTTGCGCATTTGCCCCAACATTACCCCCAATGCCATACCACTAGCATCGCACGTTACTTCAAAAGATTCGGACCAATTAGGGCTGATGATAATCGGGGTGGATACTAGTTTCTCTTTCAGACACTGAAATGTATTCATACATGCATCATCAAAATAGAACTTCGCTTCCTTCTTCAAGAGTTTGCATAATGGGTGTGCAATCTTTGAGAAGTCTTTAATGAACCTTCGGTAGAACCTTGCATGCCCTAGGAAACCGTGAACACCCTTCACTGAAATCGGAGGGGGTAGTTTCTCAATAACCTTAATTTTTGCCTTGTCAACTTCCAGCCCCTTTTGCGATACCTTGTGCCCGAGAGCAATCCCTTCCTTCACCATAAAGTGACATTTCTCCCAATTCAGAACCAGATTCGTTTCCACGCATCTTTGGAGCACTTGCCCTAAGTGTGTCAAGCATTCTTCAAACGTATCACCTATGACTGAGAAATTGTCCATGAATACCTCCATAGAGTCTTTGACCATATCTGCAAAAATAGATAACATGCAACGCTGAAATGTTGCTGGGGCATTACATAACCCGAATGGCATCCTTTTGAATGCAAATGTTCCATAAGGGCAAGTAATAGTGGTTTTCTCTTTGTCTTCAGGCGTAATAGAGATTTGATTGTAGCTAGAGTACCTATCTAAAAAACAATACCACCCCCTTTTCGATAATCGGTCAAGCATCTGGTCCATAAAGGGCATTGGGAAGTGGTCCTTTTCGGTCCATGAGTTAAGCTTTTGATAATCCATGCATACTCTCCACCCAGTCACTGGTCTAGTTAGCACGAGTTCCCCCTTTGCATTCGGGACTACAGTGATACCTATTTTTTGGTACACATTGTACCGGGCTTACCCATTTATTATATGCAATCGGGTAAATTACTCCCGCGTCTAACCACTTGATAATATCCTTTTTCACTACCTCTTGCATTGGTGGGTTCAATCTCCGTTGATGCTCCACACTAGATTTACATTCATTATCAAGACAAATCTTGTGCGTACAGATACCAGGAGGGATGCCCACTATATCAACTATGGTCCATCCTATAGCTTTTATATGTTTCTGCAGTACTTCAATAGCCATTTCACCTGTCTTTCAAGCAAGTCAGCTGCGATAATCACGAGTAAAGTATTATTGGCTCCCGAGAAGACATATTTGAGATGAGAGGGTAGTGCTTTTAACTCCAGATTTGGCAGTTCCTCAGTTGATGGCTTTGCACGAGGGCTTCTCTATTTTTCAGGTCGATATCCAACTTGATTGGATTCCTTGAATATACTCCTAATCCCGATAAGGCAACTACCACCTCATCATAGCCCTGAACTTCGGATTCATCATAATTAGAAAGCACAGATTCAAGGGGTTCATTTTTTTTGCATCAAATGGATCACCCTTTCCAATGCTTCATCTATAACATCCTTAGTTGAAACCACATGGATATCGCTTGGCTGTTTCATGGACTTGCAAATATTGAAGGTTACCTCATCATTTTTCACCCGGAACTTCAATTTCCCACTTTTGACATCTACCAATGCCCTCTCGGTTGCTAAGAATGGTCTTCCCAAAATAATGGGGATTTCAGCATCGATCTCACAATCTAAGATCACAAAGTGAGCCGAAAAGATGAACTAGTCTACTTTTAACAAGATGTCATAGAGTATCCCCACTGGATGCTTGATTGATCGATCCGCCATAAGGAGTCTCATTGTGGTTGCCTTTGGTTCACCCAAGCCAAGTTGCTTGTATATTGCATATGACATTAAGTTGATGCTTGCTCTTAAATCGCACAAGGCTTTAGCGAATTGGAGCATACCAATGGTGCAAGGGATGGTGAATGCCCCAGGATCTTCTCTCTTAGTGATTATCTCTTTTGTCATAATTGCGCTGCAACTATGGGGTACTTCAACAGTTTCATAGTTCAATCTCCTTTTCTTTGTAACTAGCTCTTTCATGAGTTTGGCGTATCCCAACATTTCCAACAATGCTTCCACTAGAGGGAGATTAATGGATAATTTCTTGAAAACTGACAAGAACTTTTTGAACTTCTCATCTTCATTCTTCTTTTTCAAGTGTTGGAGAAATGGTGGAGGTATCTTGGGTAAAGGGTGCATGACATTTGGAACTTGAACCTGTTGCTCCGCTTCCTCCTATAGTTCTTTGGCAATGTTTTGTCGAATAGGTAATTCTCCTTGGCCCTCTTCATGCTTTTGAGGATCCTCGTCTTCCATCACATTCCCTATTGCCACCTTTCCGCTACGGGTAACTACAACCAACTCTCTTTCAATATCTTCTATCGGTGTTTTGGACGTTAATTGATCTGATAATAGGCTCAATTGACCTTCGAGCATTTTGATGGCATCAACATGAGTATTCACTTTACTCTTCAATGATGAAAAGTCATCTTTCATCCCTTTTAGCAAATCATCAGAGCCATCAACTTTATTGAGTATGCGTGACAATAAATCATTTACCCGAGGACTACTTGTACTCCCTTTAGATTTTGGGCTTTCGCTCAAGTGAATATGGTCCTCCTCATGATCATCCTGCTCAGCCCAATTTTGCCGATATCTCCTTAGTTCTTCACCCCTATAATAGTTCCAACCTTGATTTCTGCTCCGCTGTTGGTAGCGTGGTGGAAACCCTCATCGTATCTTCTGGAGTTCCAACCTTGATTCTACCCCGGTCTTGAGTAACTGGAAGAAGAACCCTCCTCAACTCGAAATACTCCATATGTCCCTTTCATGTGTTCTTGTAGAATTTCCATTTGAGACAACATCTTTTGATGTTTTCATCCCTATCCCTTTCTTTATCACGTTGTTCTTGTGTTAAACTGAAGAACAGTTGGGGAACTTGATCATCTTTGGTGTACCATGCCTGGTTTACTTTAGTCATACCATCTAGGAGAAATGAGGCTACTTCAAATGATTGTAACATTATTCCTCCTTGAACCAATTGATCAGCTATCCTTTTATTAACTAAGTCCAGACTACGATAAAAGTGTTGGAGCAACAATTCACCTGGCAGTCTATGCGTTGGGCACTTGCACAAAAATCTCTTGAACCTTGTCCATGATTTGTGAATTGGTTCACCCTCCTTTTGCTTAAAATTCTGAATGTCGTCCCTCAGTTTCATCATTCTTGATGGAGGAAAGAATCTTTCGTGAAAGGCCATAACCAACTATTCCCATGATTTGATGAAGTTGTTTGGAAGCTCGACCAACCATTTAGTAGCTCCCCCGGTCAATGATAATGGAAATACGGGAAGCCATATAGATTCTTGTGATAGATTCTTGAACGATAAAGAGGTGCACACTTCCACAAAGCTTCGTATATGTTCGTGCGAATCTTCATGCTCTAACCCTCCAAATAAACCTCTTAAATGTATGAGCTGGAGTGTCGCGCTAGTAACTTCAAACATTGCATTTTCGTAGGCTTGTGGCATGCAAATTGCACCCATCTCACCCACGCGGACAGGGTTATAAACACTATTAACATCATCGATGTTGTCTCGATGAAGAGCACCACCCGTTGGATGACCAACTTGGTAGCTATTCTCCCCGTTTGCACTCATATGTCCTGTTGTGACACACAAATACTCAAAACAAAACTGAAAATTAAGTGAGTAAACTACATCTAAGAAGAGCAAAAATTTTACTAGACTAAGAATTCTCAAATAACACCACTCCCCGGCAGCGGCGCCATTTTGATGTTTGCGTAATGAAGACACAACTTCCAATGCAAGTGTCTACGATCGTACAATAGTAAAGTAACCCAACCAAGGGTTGGGCTCGAGTCCCAAGGGAGTGGGCTTGACAATAAATAGAAAAATAAATTAAGTTCTAATTAGTCATAGCTAAAATTATTATCGAATATAAGCATGTTAACTTTAAGGGGTGACGCAAGCGTGAATTATCAATGGGGGTTTGTGACAAGTAAGCAAAACCAACAAAAATAAGGAGAGATACGAATATGGAGACGGAGTTCTTTGGATGTGATAGGAATATGGTCTAAATGAGATTATTGGGTACACGCTTTTGATAGAGAATTCATAGAAAAATTGTGACTAGGCTAGATTTTAAGGGGGATAAGCTCTCTCTCGAGCAACTTCCCCATTTCAAGTGGGTTTCTCTCGAACACCCTCTTGCCGCATGAAGAACAACCTCCGTCTTAGCCCACTCATTCTCTTGAGCTGAGTGTGCAGGAATGAGACTAGGGTTCACTCTCTCGAGCTGAACCTCATGTCGACCCACTCTCATCGGCCATAAATTTAGTAGTCTTAGTTTTACTACATTTCTCTCAAGAAAGCTGAAAACACATATATGAAATTGTATTTGCAACTACAATCTCATTAAGTTCATCCATAACTACTAAATGAAATCACATTTAAACTACGATTAAACTATCAGCAAGCAAGACCCAACAACTAATCTAATAATCTAACCCATATTCACAAAATCACACCCCAGGAATTTGGGTTTTAGATAGACATGTAAAACAGATAGAAATTTATACCAAAATGTGTTTGCATTCAAATGGGTATGAAGATTTAAGTCTTGATACAAGCTAAGATTGAAGAATCCAAAAGACCCAAGCCCAAATTCTTGGA
This sequence comes from Solanum lignicaule, assembly GCA_029582545.1. NCBI lineage: Eukaryota > Viridiplantae > Streptophyta > Magnoliopsida > Solanales > Solanaceae > Solanum > Solanum lignicaule. The sequence continues at coordinate 30,508 of JAJOOF010010927.1, forward strand.
GATGAAACCTTTTGAATCTTCAAGTTCTTCAAAACCCTCTCCAAACTTAGAACTCAAAATTCTATGTTGAAAATCTATATTAAAAATTTGATATTAAGCTAAAACTCTCACGAGTATTTATAGTTTTTCAAAAATTTGTGCTGTATAGGAACATTCGGCATCGTTAGTCGAGATCGCCGATCAACTCGGTGATCCACCGATGTTTCTTCGTCTCGCCTTTAATTCTGCATCAATTCCTGATCTAAATCACTGTAACTTATGGCGAGCTTGATCATGGGTCACCGATCGATCCGCGAATCACCCTCTTCCTTGCTGCTTCGCCCATCAACACTTGCTTACAACCTTCATCAGCACCTTCGGCGACTAGGTCATCTGACGCCGACTGGATCGGTGATGCGCTAAACGATATTGCTACTCGCCATTATTTTTCTCATTTTTTGCTCCATTTTTTTGTAACTTTCGGTGGTTTCGTAGCCTATTCAGCATGTCGCCGAATGATTTCAACGATCTTTAGGTTTTCATTCTCCTTACTCTTTCGTATTGGCATTTTTGGAACATTTAGGCGAGCCGATGTCAGGTTGGCGTATCGCCAAACTGTTTAGGCAAGTATCAGGTTATCATTTCCTCACTCTTTCAACTGCTAGTTCCTTGTTGGCTCGATAGTGTCAATGTTTTGCCTCTAACTTTAAATACCTGAAACTCAAGGTTGTTCATCAGTTATTGAGACAAATTATGTAGTTGAAGACACTAATTCTATCAAAATATATCCCTAAATGAGTCCAAGTTGAGGACTCATCATCCATGTTCATGATTTAGGATTCCTCTTAAATGATTTTACTATGTTTAGCTTGGTCATGCAGATTGTGTTTTCGATTATGTCCCTTTATAATCATGTTTCATGTTTAAGTACATTTCCCTCATAATTTATACATTCCATGTACTAATTCATACTTGTGCCTATATTTATTTATTAATGTAGGGTGTGACGACTCCTCTCTCTCCATTAGTGGCTAGTTGATCCCTCTATTGATTTGAAGACTTGGTGAGTCCTCATACTCCAAGGACGACATCACCTTTATTTCCTTCCTTATGTTTTAGTTTTCAGACTTTGTATGTGGTGTACGGGTTACGTCTCTACCACTCCTTTTGATGTAATAGATAACTTTTCAAGACTTTGATATACTTACGCTTTTATGGCAAACTCTTTACTTCTTACGAGATTTCTTGCTTTTCTCTATTATGTTGTGTATATGCATGCCAAGTGGCTTGTGTAGGGCCTTTCGAGGTCTCATATGCCATGTCACATCTCGGGTGTACTTTGGGTCGTGTAAAACTTAGTATCAGGAAATAATGTTTTAGAAGAAAGTCCTAGAAAGTCTGACAAACCGCATTGAGTAGAGTCTGGTTCATGAGTGTGATGTGCGCCACATTTTATGGAGTTAGGAAACTCCACTTCTTTCATTACTCTAAAGTCATGCCGAAGCGTTTATCTATATAAATATCCTTCTCCTAAATCATGTTCGATCCTTTTGGATAGGAATTCTCGAAGAGCTTATGTAACAAGGAATGCATGAAACGACAATGTGGAGCCTGAGGTTCCTCAAGTTCCAACTGGTCCTATGGCTGAGTAAGTGACTCATGTCGAATTACGATCCGCTTTTCAAGTGTTTTCCCAAACTATGATGGCTCAAGACAATATATAGGCTAATGTTCTTGTGAACCCAAATGTAGGTAAGGCAGAGGGAAGATAAGGGACTACACTAAGATGAATCCTCTAGAATTTCACGTTTCTAAGGTTGATGAGGATCCTCAAGAGTTCATTGATGATGTGTGTAATATAGTAGGAGTTATGGGATTGAATATAGTTGAAAAGACGGAGTTTGCCACTTATCGATTCAAGGGTGTTTTCAAGTGTGGTTTGAACAATGGAAGAGTGAGAGGGCTATTGATGCGGGTCCTCTTGATTGTGAGAAATTTAAGGGATCTTTTCTTGATTGTTTCTTTCCTATTGATATAAGAGAAGCAAAAGTGCTTGAGTTCATTAATCTTCAAGAAGGAAATATGAGTGTGAAGGAGTATGCTTTGAAGTTTACTCAACTGGCTTAGTATACTCCCACTATGGTTGCCGACTCTAGAGCAATGATGAGTGATAACACTTAAATCACCCTTCAAAACCAATTAAAAAGGTGAGCGATCATAGTCAGTAAAAACCCAACGAAAAGTTGAGGTCGAATCCCACAAGTAGCGATATATCATGGAAAATTCTTTATCGAGAGATTTGGACTTTAAATCAGCTTATATGGAGTAGTAAGAACAATTGGGAGGATGGTACCACCAACTTAATGTAAATCTTTGTTGTCAGTTATCATAATTAAATTAAAATTCGAACGAAATCAAGAGTTATCAAGCAATCTAGGAGTGCGAGAACTGGAAATCAATATCATATAAGAGTAATGTGCTGCTCTGTAGGCTAAGTCATCTTCAATGACGCTAATCATCTTTCGATATCAAAGCATCTACAAGTTGAATTTCCTTTTGGTCTCATCTAATACCAATTCTCAACAATCCAATAACTTACTCTATTCCCTCTTTCAAGAATAGGGCAAATAGATCTGACCCATAACCTCTCTTTCGAGCAAGTCAAGAACATCAAACCTAAATTGCTAGTATTGAACTAATTACCCACTCCAATAAATCTCATTCGATCTTTAACATGAGTTTGGTAGTAGGAATTCTTAACCCTTAAATTAACCCCATCATAATTAGACAAAATTCATGCATGAACAACAACCAAATAGAGCATATCACAATACCCACTACATTAAATTGACACCCAACCCCATTAGAGCACCCCTAGATCTTGGAGTTTTAGCCACCCAACACAAAAAGTAAAGAAAGTATACCTTTCATTAAAGCATCCATGAGTAACTTGAAATCAAGCAATTAAGAGTAAACCTACTTTGGATTTTACTTCAAATATCAAATTGAAGATTCAAATTGTAAAACTCTAAGAAGGCTAGAAAAAGTGTTCTATAACTTTAGTGTTTTCTCTCAAAACTTTCTTCAGAAGTCAGCTATACAACTTTATAATCGAACTCTTTTAAGACTCTATCATTTGGGCTACTTATATTTTCCCAAAATTTGTCCCAAAGATCCACTTCACAACTAATTCTATGACATTAGTCAGGCTCACCTAATTCACTCGGTGAATCACCCTTCGTTCCCTAGCTCAACTTTGTGATACTCTAGGATTTAGGTGTTTAAACCGCAGTTGGTGAACTTGATTTAGTTGGCCTTCCATGTTTGGCGCATCGCTGAATACCACCTTAGTTCGTTGTTTGATCATTAAGACATTGGCTTGCACATTGTTACTTTGGGTGACGTGCTTCAAATCCGCCTTTCTCATTTAGAGTATCACATTTTTTTCATGAGTTTGGTGACCTTCTTTGCTAAAAAAAGTGCTATACACTGTCAAATTGGGCAAAGTCTAGCTTAGTTGGCAATCCTCCCTTTATATTAGCGATCAACAATGTTCATTTTGCACTTGTTTTGCATTTTTTGCCATTCTTTCAAGCTTTAGTCTTTGCCTTTTCCAATTGTCTTAATAGCTGCAAATCATCAATAATTGATTAGAAAAGGACAAAGTTAGGCATTGAGGACATAAATTAATGAGCTAACTGGACCTTAAACGAGTGCAAATCTACCACTCAACAACATCCCCAACTTAAACTTTTGCTTATCCTCAAGTAAATGTCACGACCCAGAGGCACTCCCTAGATGTAACATGGCGTATAGAACCCCGAAGGACTCTATACAAGCATCTTAGCTCTCACAACATAAGAAATAGAACAATAAGAGTCAAACAATCTTTCAAGTCCAAAACATTTTATAAAGAAAAGCAGAAGTCTAGACACTTTTTCTCATTTAACCATCTATTACAATAGAATGAAATTGGGCCTAGCCCATACATTATGTCTAAAAGAGAAATACATGAAAAGGAAGTAAAACAATAAAAGTCCATCCTCGAAGCATGAGGATTCACTAAAGCTTGGAAATATCTCAAGTCAACCTCTAGCCACGAAACTGATGATCCTGACTGTCGGACCCTACATTTGAGGAAATGTAGGCAAGAGTATGCGTTAGTACAAAAAATGTATCAAGTATTATAGCCATGCATAAAACATTTAAAACATGCTAAAAGGGACATTTCATTTCATGAAATGCAATTGACCAAGCTGAAACATGATATAAGAGGGTTAGAAAACATAATTTATAAAACCATGGTCAATGCAAACTAAAATCATCTTTAAAAACTTTAAACTCATATGCGATATTTTTGTAAGTAACCTTAATTCATTATTCATCTTGGTGTGGAAATTAGCCTTAACCGACATAGAGACCATGTGAGCTATAACATGATCCCCCGGTATCTCCCACACCGAAAAGGGTTATCCTACTTGCCAAGGTAGAACCATGAACTTCTAGCTTAGGTGGATCCACTAGCAAATCATCATATGGGGGCACATAGTTTAAGGGATACGAAGATTGCTACTAGAAACTCGGCCTCTACTACGGAGGAGCTTCTATCTCAAGAGATTACTTCTAGAAACCCGACCTCTACTAAAGGAGAGCTTCCATCTCAATATCAATATCCTCTTGGTGTTAAGAATAAATCCCAGAGAATAGTATTTTCTTACTTATTCTTATTATCCATTTAAAGGTATCCTGGGATAACCAATCCAAGCTAGTTTTATTAGGATATCTCTTACTCTTTGATTCCATTAGGTGAGAAAGCTTTCCAACCTAAGAATCCTTATTATGCCAGAAAACCTCACATCATGCTAGTATGTGTTCATGAGAATATCGTTTCAACAACACAACAACAACATCATCATTCGTACTTTACACTCAAAGCACCCTTAAAACATTTGCATAGATTTCATAAGAAAATGCATAGGTCCATAATTTATCTCTTGAGGCTCGAAACCCACTTTCAATCATCAATACGTAGAAAACATAAGTTAGATATAGATTTGATCATAAATTCATATCAAGCTTGCAATACATGTTTAATTTAATAAAACTATCCCTTTACATTCAAAATCCCACGTCGCATGATTCATAACTTGAAAACATGGGGGTTACATGGGTTCATAGGGGAAACATCATAAAATCATGGTCAATCATTAATTAATGCATATTAAAACATAATTCAACCAATTAGATCAACAATCAAGAGAACCCATGGTAATTGAAGCAAACCGTAACATAATAGGGGATTTCTAACTTTGAAAATAGAAGAATTTGGGAACTCCATGAATGAAAGGAATTCATGGATGAAAACTATCATACCTCAAGTCCAAATGCTTATTTTGAATGGTGGAATTGAGACCTTGATTTGAAACCCTATATGAATATTTCTTCTTCTTTAAGTTCTAGAGAGAGAAATATTTGAGAGGAAGAACTTTGAGATTTCTTTTGGGTCTAGGAAATAATTACTTGAATGGGAGTGTTTTGGGGTTAAAATCACTTATATAGGGGTCCTAGGCTTAGGAAAAATGACATACCTTTGATTTTATTAAAATCAGAAAAGACCCAAAAACCCTTGAACTAAAACAGTCGAACCACTACCAGGTGAGGCTCCACGAGGCGTGGTGCCTTTCGTGGTTTTTGGACCAGTGGTTAGGGTTCCACCCCTTTTCCCCCTAAAAGCTAACTCATGTTCACGGCCTCTACCACAGCCATAGTGGCCTTCACGAGCCATCAAGTGGCTTGTGAGGGAGGGTCTTTTTTTGGGGAAGCTTCTCTTAGCTACTTCCTTGCCTTCCATGAGTGTCACCACGACCCATGGTCGCTACCACGAGGTGTCATGGTGGCCGTGGAAGGTGAGGGCAATTTGGTTGGCTACTACCTAAGGCCTACATGCACCACCACGCCCTTCACGACTCGTGAGGACTTTCATGGAGGTGTCAAGGCTAAATCCTAGGTTTGTAACCCTCTCCCTTGGACCCTTGCCCTCTCACTTAGCTTTAGCTTAGACTACTAGATTCTTGGGTGTTACATTATCTCTTCCTTGGGAAATTCATCCTCAAATGGAATTCTAGACACCTTTTAATGGAAAAGACTCAAGACTAGCAGCCCATCATGCATGCAATCACATAAATGCACATAATCAAGGAGGAAACATCAACTCCAAGATAACCAAATGGGTTCCTTCTACCTTAGTTGAGTCCGGGTTCCCAAAGTATGTATCTCATGAGATGGAGACCTTCTACCACAGTTGAGCCCGGGTTTCTAGTAGCAATCTCCATATCCCATAAACTACGTGCCCACATAAGTTATTTAGCTATTGGATCCACCTAAAGCTGACAAGCCATGGTCTTACCTTAGGCAGGTAAGACAACCCTTTTCAGTGCGAGTAACACCAGATTCCATGTAAGCTGTCATGGTCTATGTCGGTTAAGGCTAATTTCCCACAAGGTCGAGTCTAGTATGAACTATGGTTACTCAAGAAGTTTTACTTAGTACGGATGAGATTATGGAATCTTATTCATGCATTGCACAAGTATGCTTTGAGGGTAGTTATGGTATGTTCTCTTATGTTATGAGGATCTATGTAATTAGTATGGTTATGACTTATGCTTATGATGTATGCTTAACTTGGGATGTTGCTATAAGTTACTTTCCTTGACATGTTTGACTAAAGGTGAATGTTCCCTTGTCTATGAGAAATAAGCTAAGGATGAGACCAAAAGATGATAAAGATGAATGAGGACCTAAAGTGACTTTCTTAGCATGGGTGGGATTAATTATGGTGTCTTATCCATGTATTGCACAAGCTTGCCTTGAGGTTCCTCATGAAGTATTTCTCTTATGTCATGTTAAACTAGATGCTTTCATTATGCCAATGATTATGTTGTTATCTCTCATGCTTGTAGTCTATGTTTTATTATGATGTCTCTTACATTTAGGACTTGTGTTATTGTGTCTTGTTATTAAGGTATATGTCTTATGTTGACTAATGCCTCTTATATGCTCATGTTGATGATTTATGCTAGCCATCATATTTAGAACATTATTGTACTAACGCATACTTTTGCCTACATTCTTATCAAATGTAGGGTTTGGTGATATTGACTTCCATTCTCGTGGCTAGGTGCATAGTATATCAAGAAGAGAAGTATGGTGAGTCCTCATAACATTTGAGGGATTGACCACCATGTCCTTTACATTTCATTTTGTTATGTTTAGAACTATTGTATGGGTTGTGTCCCAAGAGTTAATTCAACAGTTGTTTTAGATGGTTTGAGAGAAATATTAAAGACATCTGCTTTGTTTTATAAAAGACTTTGATTGTATTGAAAAATGTTTTAAAACTTCCGTACTTTTCTATTATCTTATTTTATGATATGCTAAGTGTCTTACATTAAGTCCTTCGGGGTTCTATGTACCATGTTACATGTAGGGGGTACCAATGGGTCGTGACAATCGACATATACCTCAACTTCTTTATGCATTATGTCATGGAATATGGTAGTCATAGGTCTCATATAGGTTGCTCCCGTATTCTTCAGACAAAATGGCATGACTCTATAAAAATATGTACCCCACGGGGTGGTGAAAGCAGTGTTTTCTGCATCTTTTTCATCCATCAGAATTTGGTGATATCTGGCATAACAATCCACGAAAGATTGAATCTCGTGTTTGGCACAATTATCAACCAGGATGTGAATGTTGGGTAATGGAAACTTATCCTTTGGACTTGCTTAGTTTAAATCTTTGTAATCCACACAAACTCTGATATTTCTGTCTTTCTTAGGCACTGGCACAACATTAGCTAACCAGGTAGTGTATTTGACGACTCTGATCACATTTGCACTTAGTTGATTCATGATTTCCTCTTTAATTTTACCGCTCATGTCTGTCTTAAACATTCTCTGCTTTTGCTGGACATGTGGAAAATCGAGATGTATGGGAAGTTTGTGAACTACCAAATCAACACTTAAACCCAACATGTCATCGTAGGACCAATCGAAGACATCTTTGTAATAAAATAAAACTTGAGTTATGTCATCTCTAAATATTTGATCGACATGAATACTTATCTTTATTTCTCCCATTTCTTCAGGAGTTCCTAAATTAACTACCTCAGTTTCAATTAAATTAGGTTTAGGCTTATTTTCAAATTGATCCAATCCCTTTTTTATTTCTTCGTAAGCTTCATCTTCATCATGTTCCTCAGACTTAGGATTCATTGTTTCGAGATTAGAAAACTTTTTAGGATCTAACCATAAACTCTGCATGTATATCATATTATTAAAGTCAACATTAACGTAACTGAAATGAAAATAAGATGATAAATATTAAAAAGAGTAATAATAGGGAACGTGATAGAATACGACTGTGAAACTAGAACTTCAATGCATTGAATGGGAAATGATAGAAGGGTTAACAACAAAGCGAAACAATTAGAATGTTTGAATTACAACCCTGAGAATAATACAAATATATAAAAATCAGCAAAATAAACTACCAAGACTCCTTCCTTATAGGGAGAGGAGTGGCTTCCCAATTGTTGAGCTAGATATTCGAGCCGAAGAACTGCACATCCATATGACTAGTGCCTTGTCACGCCCCGAGCCTATACCCTGGGTGTGATTGGCACTCGAGAACCATTGCTGGCCCCAAGCGAACCCTTGGCCTAGCTTACTACTCAGCGGAAGACTTTACTCAATACAGATATAAGTTCATGAAATAAACTAGAATGTAATTAAAGAAAAACATTCAACTGGCCAATAAGGAAACTCAAGTCTTATAATCAAAACAAATGAGATATCAAGACTAATGAACTAATAAATATTAGTCTATGAAGCCTCTAATACTAAGAGGGATGTCAGGACAAGACCTCTGATCATCCTAACAACTAAAATGATAAAGCAATAATAAAGGGATCCTCCGCAAAGCAAAGAGGCTCACCAAATGACTCTGAAATTCTCAACAGGATCAACGAAGCACTGGATGTTGATCCTGGTTACCTGTATCTACATTATGAAATGATGCAGGCCAAATGGAGTAAGTACATTGAATGTATGAGCATGTGAGGGGAAATCTAAACAAGACATAAGCTTGAAAGTGGAACTGAAGAAACTTACCTGGTCTCAATTCAACTCAACTCATTTCAATATAATGCAATAATATAAATGCAGTATAAAGAAAAGTTTAAAACATGTTTAAAACAACTCAGTGTATCAAAAAATACAATAACAACTTGGTTTGTATATGAAAATACAAGTAACTCTGTGTATATAAGAATACAAAATATCTCTATGGGAGTTTATGTAACTGACAACCATCACTATGAGTTATGTGATGATATATCGTCTTGCCTCACGCTACCAGGGCCATCATATACCTTGCCGGGGGTATATAACCTAACTACTAAGTAAATCCACTAGTCTATGCTAAAAGCATTAAGGAATAATCTAAAAAGTATGACCCTTCTCTACCCATGTTGGCTACACGGTTTATGGAGATTTTGAATTATCTAAACTCAACTCGTCCCCAAATCGGTGCTCAATACTACTCCCAAAATATAGCTAGCTCATACGTTTAAAAGAATAACTATTTTTGTGGTTTGAGATAATTACTCAAAAACTAGCTCAAAAGCTCTATTGGAAATCAGTGTTTCCTCTCTTGTTTAAAACGTGAAAACATTTACACTTTTGGGAATACTTAATTCCCATATAATATTTTGAAGAAAATGAACTTCACTCTTACTCTTACTCAACTCAATACTCAAGTCTTAAAACAAGTTTAAAAACAATTGTAAAAGACTTTTGAAATGACTCGAAGAACTCTCAAGACTTGACTATTAACTCTACCTTGAATTTGAATTTATGAATTCATGAATTCAAGGTTATGATTTATGATAGGAAGGATATCACGATGATTAAGAGTGTTTTTAGACAGTAAATCATGACAAACGATAAAAAAACATAGTTTGAGAGCAAGTCCGCGATGCATTTTAATATTTGGTCATGAAATGAATTTTGAGATAGTGGGGTCCGCGATCTCTTTGCGACGCAAAGAGGAAAAGTTCACTCTAAAGGAACAGGTCCGCGTCCTGGTGTTTATTTTCTATCCAACTTTTTCTTCCTCATTTTCTAACCCCAATTCGTCTAGATTCAATTCTTTTTCTCAATTTCTCTTTAGATTCAGATACCCAACACATGTACACAAGAATCTACTAATAAACGATTCTAAAACCGACACGATTTCGTCAAGAACTCAACAATCCCATCCTAACTCAAGAACGAAAGCCAATTTCAAGTACACAATTCAAGATCATCAAACTTTAAACTTTTTAGAAAGAATTTCGCTGAAAAAATATGATTGGTGTGTGGGTGAACAAACCCAACGCTATGTGACCTCACATACCTCTTTAGGGATCAATCGTAGGAAAAATGATCTTCAATTCTGCAAGAAATCTCCAAGAACGCCTTGACTTTTCTCCTTTTCTTCTCTTCTTTAACTATTCTCAAATCCTAGGCATTAATTTTTATTGCATAAATTGAACCAAATCAGTTTAGACCCCTAATTTATTACTAAAACTAGAATAAATCTGATAGGGTAAGGAAAAGATCAAAATACCCCTCTTATATCCGGGTAACTTTCCTTAAATGGACAACCCGAGTTCAGACAGGCATATCTCCCTCATACGAGCTCGAAATTGAGCAATCTCGGTGGCATTGGAAAGAGGATTCCAAGACCTTTCATTTTATACCTTGTCTCTCACCTAACTCATTTTTTACTAAGAGTTATGGTCATTTGAAGTTGACCAAAAACTCATACTTAGAATATCTTATCAAAATTTTCAGATTTACTATTTCCAAATTTGATTTGTTCTATTTTTTGCTCTTTTAAATAGCGAGGTTTTACAATATCTCCCCCTTGGGAGCATTCGTCCTCGAATGAGATTATTCTAAGTGGACTAAGGGTGTAACATCTAACACCCAGCTCAAACACCCAATATGCAAATCTAACACATTCAGTATTTCAATTGAATAGTACTAAGAAGAGAATTAGCACCTTGATCTGGAACTTCTCCGGGCTCAAAGAGATGTGGATATCTCTTCTTCATATCTTGCTCAGCCTCCCTGTAGCTTCCTCAACAAACTGATTCCTTTATAGAACCTTGATTGATGCTACCTCTTTGGGTCTCAACTTGCAAACCTGACAATCTAAAATTTGTATAGGAATCTCTTCGTAAGATAAGCTATCCTTAAAACCAATATCTTCGGTAGGTATGATAAGTGAAGGATTGCCCATACACTTCTTCAACATGGAAATATGAAATACCGGATGAACCACTGCTAACTCTTGTGGTAGCTCCAACTCATAGGCCACGCTATCGATCCTCTTGGATATTCTGTAAGGACCGATATATCGGGGACTAAGGTTCCCCTTCCTACCAAATCTCATAACACCCTTCATGGGTTAAACCTTCAAGTAAAACCAATCATCTACTTCAAACTCTAAGTCTCCTCTCAAAACATCTGTATAGGATATTTGACTACTCTGTTTTGTCTTCAATCTCTCTTGAATAACCTTCACTTTCTCCATAGCTTGATGAACTAAGTCTATCCCTATCAACCCAGCTTCACCAACATCAAACCATCCAATAGGAGATCTGCATCTTCTACCATAAAGAGCCACATAAGGAGCCATATGGATGCTAGAATAATTACTATTATTGTACGCAAACTCTATGAGAGGTAGGTGATCATCCCAATTACCCTTGAAATCGATCACATAAGCCCTCAACATATCTTCTAAAGTATGAATAGTGCGCTCTGCTTGACTATCAATCTGGGGGGTGAAAAACAGTACTCAAATTCACTTTCGAACCCAAACCTTTTTGGAAAGACTTCTAGAATTGTGCATTAAATTGTGCACCTCCATGTGAAATAAAGGACATCATAACTCCATGAAGTGTGACTACCTCTTGAATATATAACTTAGCATAGTCTTCTAGTGAATGGGTAGTGTTTACCGGTAAGAAATGGGTTGATTTAGTCTTTCGATCTACAATCACCAAAATCGAATCATTTTGCCTGCGAGACCATGGTAAACCTGTAGTAAAATCCATATTGATCATCTCTCACTTTCATTCTGGAAGTTCTATATTCTTAGCTATACCACCAGTAGTTCTCTACCTTGACTTGTTGGCAATTCGGACACTTGGCAATGAACTCTGTAATACCCTTCTTTATACTACTCCACCAATAAACCACTCTCAAGTCTCGATACATATTTGTGGAACCTAGATGAATAGAATATGTGGAGCTATGAGCTTCCTCCATGATCCTCTCTTGGAGTTCATCCAACTTTGGTACACACAATCTACCTTGATACCTCAATACACCATCTCCCTCTTGTTAAAAAGCCGTCACTTTTTGCTTATGAACATTTGCCTTTAATTCAAGAAAAATAGGATTTTGGTCTTGTTTCTCATTCACTTTACACACTAATGATGATTCATCCCCATTCATCACTATCACTTTTCCTTCATTGGAATCCATCAATCAAACTCCTAGTCGTGCAAGTCTGTGCACATCCTTCGCTAACTTTCTCTTGTCTTCCTCAAAAATGGGAGAGAACCTAGTCAAGGCATCAACAAAAACATTAGCCTTACCTGAATGATAGATAGTACTCATATCATAATCCTTGAGTAACTCCAACCACCTCCTCTGTCTGAGATTAAGCTCTTTCTGACTAAACACATACTGAAGACTCTTGTGATCGGTGAACACATCCATATGAACACCATAAAGATAATGACGCCAGATCTTGAAAGGAAACACTACGGCAGCCAACTCTAAATCATGGGTTGGGTAATTCTTTCCATGAACCTTAAGCTGTCTGAAGGCATAAGCTATAACATTGCCATTCAGCATCAATACACAACCAAGTCCAACTCTGGACGCATCACAATATACTACAAAACCTTGCGTACCTTTTGGTAAGGTCAATACTTGGCAATAGTCAACCTAGTTTTCAATCCCTGAAAGCTTCTCTCACAAGCTTCAGACCATTGAAACTTCATTGTTTTCTGAGTCAACTTAGTCAAAGGAGATGAAATAGATGAGAACCCCTTGATGTGGGCCTAGGCCAATTCTGCACTACCTCTATTTTCTGAGTATCAACTCCAATTCCATCACCAGAAACAATGTGGCCTAAGAATGCCACATACTCAAGCCAAAACTCACACTTAGAGAACTTAGCATACAACTCTCTATCCTTTAGAGTTTGGAGAAATATTCTGAGATGGCTAGCATGATCTTCATCATTCCTCGAATAGATTAGAATGTCCTCAATTAATACGACAACAAACATATCTAGATAAGGCTTGAATACTCTGTTCATAAGGTCCATAAATGCTGCAAGAGCATTAGTCAAATCAAAAGACATAACTAGGAACTCATAATGACCATAACGGGTCGTAAAAGTTGTCTTAGGGATATCACTTTCTCTTACTCTCAACTAATTATAGCCAGATCTGAGGTATATCTTAGAAAAACAAGTGGCACCCTGAAGTTGATCGAAGAGACCATCAATTCTCGGAAGAGGATACTTATTTTTTATAGTAACCTTGTTCAACTGACGGTAATCTATGCACATTCTAAGAGAACCATCTATCTTCGTCACAAATAAGACTTGATCGTCCCATGGTGAGACACTTGGTCGAATAAAACCTTTCTTAAGGAGATCTTTCAACTGCTCTTTTAACTCTTTCAACTCTGCTGGAGCCATTCTATATGGAGGAATAGAGACAGGATGAGTGTTGGGTAGAATATCTATACCGAAGTCTATTTCTCTCTCAGGAGGGACTCCGAGAAGATATTTTGGAAAAACTTCTGGAAACTCTCTTACTATTGGAACTGACTAAATAGAAGGTGTGTCAACACTAGAGTCATTAACTCAGACTAAGTGATAGAAATACCCTTTGGAAACTAACTTTCTTGCCTTAAGGTACGAAATGAAACAATCCTTCGGCACTGTTAAACTGCTACTCCACTCTATAATTGGCTCATTAGGAAACTGGAACTTAACACTCGAGTTCTACAATCAACTGAGGCATAACAGGCATGAAGTCAGACAATACCTAGAATGACATCAAAATCTACCATGTCTAACTCAACTAAATCAGTCATGGTGCTGTTGTGATTGACTGGAATGGTATAATCATGATAGACTCTCTTAGCTAGAATAGACTCACCAACAGGTGTAGAAACACTGAAGGGCTCAAGAAAATTCTTAGGAAGAACATCCAAATTCATGGCAATATGAGGAATCACAAAAGATAGACTCGCTCCTGGATCTAGAAAAGCATAAACAGTAAAATTAAAGACTTTGATCATACCACTGATAAAATCTAGTGAATCCTTTTGCTCTTGGCGACTAGTGATAGCATACATAAAGTTTGTTCCTTCGCCTTCCCCTGAGTACCTCCTCTAGATGCAACTCTGTCTGGTGGAGCAATTGAAGAAGATTGGGCTCTATTGCCCCCATTATCATTACCTTGTCTGTTATTAGTGCACTCTTTCATAAAGTGAGCATTCTGACCACACTTGAAGCAACCAATGGATCCATCACGACACACTCCTGAGTGAGTCCTACCACACTTAGCACATGCAGGAGTCCCATAACCTCCTTGTGCCACACTACCTTGAGACTGCAGAAATCTAGCTTTGAAATTTTGTGAATTTTAATTGTGAAACTCACCTTTGTTCCTTGGGGCAGATGCACTAGCAGATGATGGAGCAGGTCCCTGATGTTTCTGTTGGAAAAATGACCGGTTGGCATTAATCTTCTGTTGTCCGTACTCATTTCCTGATGTTTTAGTCTTCTTATTTCTAAACTCTTCTTTATCCCTCAAATTGTCCTCCTCAACATGTTGCACATGGATCATCAGCCTTGCTATGTCCATATCTCTTATCAGCATAGCTGCCTTGCCTTCCTTAATTGACAGACAAGACAACCCAACAACGAACAAACTCATCCTGCTTCTCAGGTATGCAACCATCTCCAGAGCATAACGGGAAAGTTAATTGAACTTTAGATTGTACTCATGAACTCTTATAGATTCCTACTTAAGAGTAAGGAATTCTCTTACCTTTGCTTCTCTAAGTTCACAGGGAAAGAAATGCCCCAAGAAGGCCTTCTCAAACATAGCCCAACTCACAAGTGGTGCACCTTCAGACCTATTCTTTTTCCATTGATCAAGTAAGAATTATAGCGACACCCTTCAGTTGGTATGAAACTAGTTCCACCCTCTCAACATCAGTAATGTGCATAATCTCAAAACCTTCTGAAGCTCTTCCACAAAGTTTTCCGAATCCTCTATGACACTTGAACCAGTGACTCTTGGAGGATTCATCCTTAAGAACTCACAGATCCTAGAAGTATCAGCCACTTCCTGTCGATTCTTTATCTGTCCAACTTGATTGGTCACAACTTGACTCAACATTCGGATAGCTTCCCGGAACTCACCGTTGGTGACCACTCCTTAGGGTTGCACTTGAGGTGCATTAGGTACCCCTTGTTCCTCGGCATTCCTCCTAGAGGGACGAACTCTGATAGCTCTTCGTGGAGTCATGATATGAAAGATACGCGCAAGCACGAATTAGAAGAAACTTTTTAGAAAGAAATTTTATCGCACGAAATGAGTATCAAAGAAGTGATATAGTTCCTAAATTATGCAGCCTCGTAATTATAGATGATGCGCACTTCACACCGATAACTAGAAATCTACAGACACGGCTTCATAGACTCCCTAGGACTGTTGAACTCTGTTCTCTGATACCAAGTTAGTAACGCCTCGAGCCTACACCCTGGCGGGACTTTCACTCGAGAACCATTGCTTTCCCCATGCGAACCCTTGGTCTGGCTTACTACTGAGCGGAATACGTTAATCAATAAAGATAAGTTCATGAAATAAACTAGAATGTTATAAAAGAAAAAAATTCAACTGGATAGTAAGGCAACTAAAGTCTTATAATCAAAACAACTGAGATATCAAGACTAATGAACTAATAACTATTTGTCTATGAAGCCTCTAATGCTAAGAGGGATGTCAGGACAAGACCCCTGATTATCCTAACAACTGAAATATAAAGCAATAATAAAGGGATCCTCCAGAAAGCAAGGAGGCTCACCAAATGACTCTGAAATGCTAAATTGTATCAACAAAGTGGTGGATGCTAATCCTAGTTACCTATATCTGCATCATGAAATGATGCAGGCCAAGTGGCGTCAGTACATTGAATGTACGAGCATGTGAGGGGAAATTTAAACAAGACATAAGCTTGAAAGTGGAACTAAAGAATGTTACATGGTCTCATTTCAACTCAACTCATTTCAATGTAATGCAGTAATACAAATGCAATATAAAGAAAAGCTTTAAACCATGTAGAAAACAACTCAATGTATTGAAAAATACAACAAAAACTTGGTTTGTATATGAAAATACAAGTAAATTTATGTATATAAGAATATAAAATATCTCAATGGGAGTTTCTCTAACCGATAACCATCAGTATGAGTTATGTGTTGATACACCGTCTTGCCTCACGCTGCCAGGGCTGTCCTATACCATGCCGGTGGTATAGAACCTAACTACTAAGTGGGATCCACTAGTCTATTATAAAATCATCGAGGAATCATCTAAAAGTTATGACCCTCTTCTATCCATGTTGGCTACACAATTTATGGAGACTTTGAATTATCTGAACTCAACTCGTCCACAAATCGGTGCTCAATACTACTCCCAAAATATAACTAGCTCATCTGTCTAAAAACATAATTCTTTATGTGGTTTGAGATAATTACTTAAAAACTAGCTCAAAAGCTCTCTTGGAAATTGGTACTCATCCCCGAATCGGTGCTCAATACTACTCCCAAAATGTAACTAGCTCATATGTTTAAAAAATAACTCTTTCTGTGGCTTGAGATAATTATCAAAAACTTTCTCAAAATAACTCTTGTAAATCGGTGTTTTCTCTGTTGTTTAAATGTGAAAACATTTACTCTTTTGGGAATACTTAGTTCCCATATAATCTTTTGAAGAAAATGAACTTCAATCTTACTCTTACTCAACTTAATATTCAAATTTTAAAAAAAGTTTAAAAACAATTGTAAAAGACTTTTGAAATGACTCAAAGAACTCTCTAGACATGACTCTTAATTCTACCTCGAATTTGAATTTATGAATTCAAGGTTATGATTTGTGATAAGAAGGATATCGTGATGATTACGAGTGTTTACAGATAGTAAATCATGAGAAACGGTCAAAAAAACATTGTCTAGGAGAAAGTTTGTGATGCAGAGCTGTATTTAATTATTTGGTCGTGAAATAAATTTTGACACTGTGGGGTCCGCAATCTCTCCGCGACGTGGAGAGGAAAATTTTACTCTGAAGGAATAGGTCCGCATCGCGGACCTAGTATTTATTTTATGTCCGACCTTTTCTTCCTCGTTATCTAACCCCAATTCATCTAAGATTTGATTCTTTTTCTCAATTTATCTATAAATTCAGATACCTAGCATATGTACACAAGAATCTCTCTTATATCCGGGTTACTTTCTTTAAATGGATAGCCCGACTTCAAATGGGGATATCTCCCTCATACGAGCTCGAAAGTTAGCAAACCTGGTGGCGTTGGAAAGAGGATTCCAAGACCTTTCATTTGATACCTTTTAGCCCACCTAACTCATTTTGTTCTAAGAGTTATGTTTATTTGAAGTTAACCCAAAACTCATACTTAGCATATCTTGCAAAACTTTTAAGATTTGCTATTTCCAAATTTTATTTTTTCGATTTTTAGCTCTTTCAAATAGCGAGGTGTTACATGCCATCACCCATCTGAGTCATGTTTACCTCATAAAACATTTCCTTCATACCTTGATGCATTTCATCCACATCATTTTGGATAGGTAAGTCTGGACTCAGTTCTCCTCGAGATTGAAACAACCCCAAAAATGCCCGAAAATGTGCTTCGGAAACACCTATAATTGTAATTTCCATATATCTCAAAATCCATGCATGATTTCAGAAATTCGACTTCATATTCTTATTCAGGGGGTCAAATTGAGTGGGAAATGGGTCTAACCCGAAT
>JAJOOF010010928.1:0-48920 GCA_029582545.1 Solanum lignicaule
CTTTTTGCTTTTCACGTGGCATGTTTAAGACCACAAGATTAAGGACAATTTTGTACATTTGACATAACTTTAATTTAGGACCACAAGATTCAAAAGTCTTCTTTATTTACTTAAACTCCGTGCCAAATCAAATCAGGTCATTTTTTGTGAAACGGAGGGAGTATATATATATATATATATAAAGAGCTATTACCAAACAAAATTTTACCGGTGATCGGTTGGCCCAATACTAGAAATTCCCAACTGGATTAATTTCCCGTTACTCATCAAGAGTGAAGCAAAAGCTCCGTCCGGTGCCTCGTCGGAGAGAGATAAAGTAAGAGAAAATCTTGAAATTGTCGTCGGAGGAAGGAAGAAGAAAAGTATGGGTGTGGACTATTACAAGGTTCTTCAGGTGGACCGAAATGCCAAAGATGATGACCTCAAAAAAGCCTATCGAAAACTCGCTATGAAATGGCATCCTGATAAGAACCCTAACAACAAGAAAGAAGCTGAAGCCAAATTCAAACAAATCTCTGAAGCCTACGATGTAATTACACTTCTCAAACTTCACGGGTTCGATTTATTTTTTCCGATTATGAATTTGTTATTAATTCTGAGAAGACAAAACAGAAATTTGCATAACCGATTATTCTAATTTTCAAGTGCTGATCAATTTCCGTAATTTGATGTTAATTTTGAACAAGAAAAAGATATAGATCTCTGAGTTTTGAGATGTAATAGGTAACCTTAATTTTCATAAGTTCAATTTATTTTCATCTTCCACAAATTTATAGTTAATTTTGAAGAATTTATTGCAGGTTTTGAGTGATCCACAGAAGAGAGTAGTGTATGATCAATACGGAGAAGAGGGGTTGAAAGGGCAGGTGCCACCGCCAGGTGCTGGTGGATTTTCCGGCCCTTCAGATGGGGGTGGTCATGGGTCGTTTCGATTCAACCCGCGTAGTGCTGATGATATATTCTCCGAATTCTTTGGGTTTTCGACCCCGTATGGTGGGATGGGAGATATGGGTGGACGGGCTGGTGGTCCAAGTTTTTCTAGGGGTATGTTTGGGGAAGATATTTTCACTTCGTTCAGGAATGCTGCTGGCGAAGGTGCATCTGGTAATGCACCACGAAAGGCTGCTCCGATAGAGCGGAACCTTCCTTGTAGTTTGGAGGATCTATATAAGGGAACCACCAAGAAGATGAAGATATCCAGAGAAGTTACTGATGCTACTGGGTGAGTTTTCAGAGTATGCCCTCAGTGATAAAAATTTTACATTTTCCCCTTTTTTCTTGAATAAACAATTTTAAGTTGGTGTTTGTCAGGAGTTAGACTTGTTGTTTGGGTAGGGATGAGAGTGAGACTTAGAGAACCTCTATGAAGGAAAAATATTGCGTATTGGGATAAAATTAAACTGAATAGAGTAGATATCAAGGATTTAGGCATATCTTATGCATATGCTCATGATTGAGGTATATCTTTTGGAGATGGTCACGTTAATGGTGGTTGATTTTTAAGTTAAAAATTTGTAATAGAATCATTTATGTGCAGACTTAACTTGAAAAGAAAGATTAATACAGTACAATCCTAACTAATCTGATTGAGGCATAGTTGATTGATTCATATTAATGTTAAATTTAAATGTGGTGGCAATAGCTTTGTATTTATCATTTTTATTTTTACAATGGGATGATCTGAGTGAATGCTATTTAATGCACTGGCTGAACTCAAATATGAAAATCCTTGTGTTAAAGATGGTGGTACATGTTGCCAATGGGAGGTACAAATCCTAGAAGAGACAAAAATATTAAGTGATTTCTTCCGATCTATTCTAGCCTTGGTGGACAGAGTTACCAGGTACATGTTGCCGGTGGCAAGTGGTCCGGTGGAATAGTCGAGGTGCGTGCAAGCTGACCCAGACACCACAGTTGTTAAAAAAAAGAGTATGTTTCATTGTATGTGTCTCAAGCACTTTAGGGGTTCAAATTGTGAAGAGAAAGGAATATGAATATTTATTAAAGAGAGGGAGGGAGCGGGAGGGGGTCAAAGGAAGAGGAAGAGAGAAGGATTATGTATGATGCATTTTTATGTTGGGTAGTCGGCAGTTGGTTTGGTTTTCCTTTTTTGTCTTTATAGCATAACCTTGTTAAGGCTGAATTATCATTTATATTGTGCAAATGGAGCATATTGTGGCCAATTGTTATTTTCTGTAGTGTGAAGTGTGTTAGGTAGTTCAGTTGGAAAATTCCTTTTTGCTTGAATGTGGGAGAAGTTCTTGACTAGTTATAGCTGAACTTCCGTTGCTGGTAGCTGCTAGATCAATTAACATGTCCCTAGGGTTGTCAAAGGCTTGCTTAAGCCCCTAAACGAGGCTCAAAACAT
This sequence comes from Solanum lignicaule, assembly GCA_029582545.1. Taxonomy (NCBI): domain Eukaryota; kingdom Viridiplantae; phylum Streptophyta; class Magnoliopsida; order Solanales; family Solanaceae; genus Solanum; species Solanum lignicaule. The sequence continues at coordinate 2,369 of JAJOOF010010928.1, forward strand.
GTTGAGCACTTTGCCTCGCTCAATGTACCCTTTAGTGTCTTCATTAAAGTTCTAAGATAAATTTTTCCTTGAGAATGATTGTTCCCGAAGAGGCGACATTAAACAATTTGGTATTTCACTTTTTCGTAAAAAAAAATCAATTTCTTTGTCCATATATTTGTTATTCATGCTTATATTTACTTGTCTTGGACTAAACATATATATATCTTCAGAGGGTCGAGAAGAGTCTAGCAAGGTGGTAGAAAAGATATTTGTCAAAGGGTGGGAAGGACTTGCTTATTAAGAGCACCTTGTCTTGCATTCCCACTTACTGCATGTCTCAGTTTCATGCTCCAACTTCGGTCACTGAAAAGTTGGAAAAGACTCGGAGAAATTTCCTTTGGATGTGGTGCATGGGACAAGAAAATTTCACTTGGTCTCACATCTCGTAAAAAATAGGGAGCACTCAGAATTAAAGATTTAAAAGTTTTTAATAAAGCTTTACTAGGTAAATCGTTGTGGAGGGTGGAGGTCTAGGCTCTGTGGAGGGGAGTGATAGTTGATAACTATAGGAGTATGGAAAGTGGGTGGAAGACTAGAGATATCATTTCGCCTTTCGGTTGTGGTTTGTGAAGGAATATCATGAAGGAATGGGATAATTTTGTGCAAAATATCTCATTCAAGGATAAAGACGGGAGGTGAGTTTGTTTTTGGGGACATAGATAGTGTGGGAACATAAAAATGAATGATGAATTTCAGAGTTTGAGTATTCTTGTCAAAGAGACTTGACAATTCATCAAATTAGGGGGTGCACAAGGTAGAGAGATACTTTGGGATTTGAGATTTAGAAGGAATTTTCAAGATTAGGAAGTGAATGAGTTTCAAAGATTATTAGCCGTACTTCATGAGCAAGTCAATTTGATGGATAATTTCAATGTTAGATGGTGGGGCTTGGGAATAGCGGGGTGTTCTCGGTCAAGTCCTTTTATGAATAATTGTTGATTAGGGAGGACCTTGTTTTCCATATAATGCAATATGGGTTCCAAATGCACCGAGAAGTTGTGTTTTTTCACTCGGCTAGATACTAGAGGGTGATTCTAATAGCAGAAGATCTGTGAAAACAGAAGGTTGTCTGCGTTAGTTGGTGTTACTTACATGTGCAAAGAGGCGGGTGAGGATATGGATCATCTTCTTTTACATTGTGGGATAACCATGAGATTATGGTGCGATATGTATATGTGGTCTGGCACTCCTTGGGCAATACCAAAAACAGTGAATGAGTTGATGTTGAGTTGGAACTTGGAAGATCGGGAGGAGGATAAGACAAAGGGCTTAGAAAGTGATTCCACTTGCGCTAAAGTTGGTAGTCTTGGCAAAGAGGATTAAGAGAGCTTTTGAAGGTGTAGAATCGAGCTTCTCTCAGTTGAGAAGTAGTCTCCGTTTCCTTCTTTTCTTTTGGTGTAATCAGAAAGTCCCTTGTTGTATAGATGATTGGGTGGAGTTTGTAGAGAATCATAGTGTAGATTCTTTACCTTTTGGTATTCGCTTGTATATGATCTGTTTTACCATGTAAAAGCATGAAAATACTTTTACTTGATAAAAATAAATTAAAATAAAAAAAATCATTTTTTTTCTATTTGCGCCTTTTTTTCATTAAAGCCCACGTTTTAGTTGCTCTTAAAGTCAAGTACCTTAGAGCTTTTTTGCGCTTTTTGCTTTTGATATCGCTAAGTTGCTTGGACTTTTCTCTTTTGATGTTGCACTCGTGTCATCACGACATGGGTGTGGATCTTTATCGAATTTGGTCCATTGATTTTTGGGTGCTTTGACCAAAATCAATGGAGAAATTTGGAACAGATACAATGAGATTTTTCGGTAATCAAAATAAAAGGGTTGAAGTGAAATTGAAGAAAATAATATATAGAAATTTCTATGTCAGTCATTTTTCTTATATTACTCCCTGTAGTCCATATTGAGTGAATTGTTGGGGTATGCACACCCTAAAGAAAAATATTTGTGGACATAAATTAAAGGCTACTTTCCTCTTATTACCTTTTTAGTTATTTCCAAACCAGTCATCAAGAAAATATAAAGTAGCTCAGAACCCCATTAAATGAAGGGTAAATATAATCTGATCAATGTTCTTGAACTTTGAATAATTCACTTAATTTGAATTATGAAAAAAGTCTCAACAATTCACTTTCTGTAAGCTTTCCACATAATGTCTCATAATTTAGACATATAACTCTATTTTTAAATGTTTGAATTATTAGCCATATCTCCAGTCCTTATTTGTACCTGGATCAGTACCCCAAATCTTAAAATTTTGATCATGAAGGATCCAACCTCTAGATCTGCACCCTTATCAGACACCCAGACCCAGCAACTTAGTGTGGAAGTAGAAATTTATATCATACAAAGATGATGACCTTAGATTTGTTATCAAATCCGTATTATAACCTCAACCATGGTCATGATGTATTCTTTAACCTTCTCCAATGGAGTGATGATGATCTAGATTCTAGACAATGCAAAAGACTCACAAGTTCTGAAATAAGCTCATTTTATGACTTAAAGTGTTGAAGCTGTAATAAAAGAGCTTGTTGCTTCTACAAATTCATCATAGGCTCATTTTCCTCTTCCGTTTTCTGCATTATTGATGCTGAGAAAGTAAGGGCAAGTTCTCATGTTGACGTATGCACGAACCCGTTTTCAGGCCTGACAATAAGCGATAAACTAGCATAAAGGAAAAGGAGAAACCGTGATCAAGAATTGGAATTACTTTATGAAAAAAATACACGATCATTTTAGTGTTTGCATTTCTCAGTAAAATGGTCTACAGTATCGTAATTTGGTACCACCAGTGGCATTAATTAATCTCACTGTGTGTTCCAGAAGTAGGATGAGTTAATCAATCTGTCTCACCAAAATGAGGATGTACTGATAACTAGCTGGAGAATGTGAAGCACAGATATAAAACATCATTTTAGGGAAGGACACTTGTGATTTGAGTATTTATTGGCTAAAAAAAAAGGATTTGAGTATTTATTGGTGCCACTTAATTTAGTTTATTACCTGCAAGCTGTGAGTAGAAGTTACTGTATGAATAGTTGACAGCATAGTTATTAAACTTTCTGCGATTGTGTTAAAGTTATATAGCATGTGCCCAATAGTTAACAAGTTGGTTGTCATATTGAGTATTTTAATACAACCTTTTGTTTTGTGCTCCATTTGCTTGTTGCCCCTCCCTGGCTCATGTTTGGTAAGATCAGAGTCTCAAAAATTGCAAGGTATTTACCTCTTTACCCTTTTTCTTTTGATAAGTACCTCTTCCCTTTTCCTTTCATAAGCAAAATAAGGTCCATGCTTGTCTGAATGTTAAGAAATATATGTCACATTTTTGAAAGATGATGGTAAATCAAGACAGAGAAGTGTGCTGTCCTCCTGTGATGTCTGTTTGAGACAAAAACACTTGCATATTTATGGTGTGCTATTTCTAATTTTCTTTCAAGCCTTGTTTGGTTTCAAGAGTCCCTGTTTTTCATCCTTTGTTTTTCTTTTGGAAGGCGTCCGTGGATGTTTTCCCATATGCACAGGGAAAGCACGACATGTTCACCTATTTCATTTATTATTATATAGAATTTCAAGGGTTTATAGAAGAACAAAATAAAAGAAGAGAGGAAAAGTAGAATAATGGGGGAAAGAAGTCTGATGCTAGTTCTTACAAACACTTTTATCTTATTACTATTATTTTTGAATGCTTTTTGTATTCTTTTATTTGGATGGTTGAAAGTTTTAAGTGACTGCTTGGTATGAATTTTACTATCAGGGTAATTCCGTAGTCCCTCTAATTACGTAACCATTTTTGTCTTTGGCTTTTTCCCTAGAAGGAATTAGTTGTAGGGAATTGGGAAGTTCTTAAATGGAATTTAATTTCGGAAGAAAATATAAACTCTATCACTTTTCTTTGGATCGGAAAATATAACGTGTATATATTATACACACACACATACATATGTATTGTGATTTTCTTTGATGATGTAAAGAGTATACATATATATTGTCTCTTCAAGTGAAGCTTAATGTTAAGTTGTTAATTTTGCTGGGATTTGAAGTTAGCACATTTTTGGGTGTGCAAATGACTACTCCAGTGAAATGATACCAGTCATTCATTCGAACTCTGACGCAAACAAAACCTGGTACTTAGGTGGGGAGGAGGATATAGAAGCAGCCTCATTACATAATTATAAACAGTTAACCTTCTCAAAAAAGAAGCAGCCTCATTATCGCCGAGTTTTGAACTGTGTGCCACAGATCGGCATTTCTCCTATATGTGTTTATATGAGTGTGTCAGTTCATGTCAATTCTCTTTTTCAACCCAATCACTGTGAAGTTTTTGTTTCTCACATTGCGAAGTGCTTTCTGCTACTTTTGAAAGAAGCAACAGGTCCTTGGATTCCTGCTGGTGAAGCACTTGGTGTTCTGGAATGTTGAGTTGTATTTTTTCAATTTCCTTTAATTATATTTCCAGTTGATTCCTAGTAAAAGTTTCTAATCCCGTTCAGAATGTTGTTTCTACAGGAGACCCAGTACGACAGAGGAAATTCTAACGATTGATATCAAACCAGGATGGAAGAAGGGGACTAAAATAACATTTCCAGAGAAAGGAAACGAGCAACGAGGCATAATTCCATCAGACCTTGTCTTCATAATTGATGAGAAGCCGCATAGTGTCTTCAAGAGAGATGGCAATGACCTCGTTGTCACCCAGAAAATCCCCTTGGTAGAGGCTCTTACTGGATACACTGCACAAATAACAACCCTTGATGGCCGGAATCTAACTGTACCAATTAATTCCATCATTAGTCCAAATTATGAAGAAGTTATCAAAGGAGAAGGTATGCCCATTCCTAAGGAACCTAGCAGAAAAGGCAACTTGAGAGTAAAGTTTAACATCAAGTTCCCCAGCAAGCTTACTTCTGAGCAGAAAGCTGGCATTAAGCGATACTTGACATGATGAATGAACATTAGCTCCTAGAGTTTTCCATCAAATGCTACATAAGCCTCACCTCGTCTCGTCTTCATCATGCAAAGAAATGTGCACTTTGTTTATTTGTTTATTTCTTCTGCAACATTTAAGTCTGTTATTTCAATATCACTTGCCTTCTAAACCGAGCATCCCGTGGAATCTCTATTTCCATTGTTCTGTGTGGTGATAGAGTACAGTTGGATCCAACGCTCTCCTCTTGTGTACTCTTGTGTCAATACTAGATGTGGGTGTGCCCGTGCATTGCACGGGCTTACGAGTGTAGGCCCTATTTCATGCTTCTCTTTTTCCTGCTATATTATCATTCTATTTCCTACTAATTATAAGAAAACTGATTATTGAAGGATAAGCCAGTTGGTAACTGGTGTTATCTAAGCTTTGACAGAATATACTTCTTTGTTTTTGATATGAGAAACTATCTGGAAATCACATCTAAAGATTATATATAATTTGAAAATTGTCTCAATATTCCTTAGATTTCACTAGTTGTGTGGTTCAAGATAATATTTTTATGGATTCTTTGATCTTGTAATATAAACACAAGTGCTTAAAGTCGAAAGATAACAGCTTTGAATGAAAAAAGGTTTGATGTTTTCTCGTCCAGATTAACAGCCAAACTGGAAATGTGTTGTTTCTTCCATTGACACAACAAACTTTTGAAGTTATATGCTAATGGGCTATGTTGCTTGGCCTCTTCGGAAGTGCCATCAGGTGCGTTCAGATCCTCTAAAAATAGTGCATTTTTGGTGGGCAAGATACGTGTGCCAACATTTTTGAAATATCGGACATGAGTGTGACAATATTTTTGGAGAGTCCAAACAATGTAACTTTTAGTACCTATTTTTGCCTCAATTCTTATTTCACCTTCAAAGAGGTCTATGCCATGACATCAAAATAATAAAGATAATTGATCTTCTAAATAAGAAGGTTTATGGCATTGGAATGGAGTGAGTGATTACATATAATTTTAGAAGATTTAAATAAATGTTTATTATCTTTTTATTTTCATCCGTACACAGATGTAAAGTACAAAGAAGTAAATACACAAAGAAATGAAGGAGATTAGCATCGATAATATACAACAAATCAACAATATATATTAATTTTGACTTAAAATTGTCAATTGACTTTTCAATAGCTTGTTGTTTGGATTAACCACATTGCAAATTATAATTTCAATATGGAACACACACACATATATAAATCTTGTTTCAAAAATATTTTAAAAAACAATTTTAAGTGTATTACAAAAAATAATAATTTATAGCTAAGGTAAAGATAGAGTTTTTAGTATTGAGTAATCTTTATCTTTAGAAAAGCTATTTTCCCCCAATTTTGACACAACTTAAAAATACTTATTTTTTCACCAATAAATTAACCTAACACCTTTATTCTTTAACATAATAAATAATTTATTTCTGAAAAATAAATATTTTGAATCTTTTGACCAAACAAGCAAGGATTTTTTTGCTTAAATAAATCAAATTATAAGAATCTATCTAGTAATAAAAAAATAGTCCTACTCCCACAATTATAAGCTATCTCATTTGCCTTTAATTTTTCGAAAAATTATAATATCAGTTCCCAGTAATTTTTCCTCCTTCTTTTGTTAGATCTCAGAATAAATTGTTGTTGAGGTACAAAAATGGCCTCAATTTCTTCAAGTCCTCGAAGTGTAGAAGAGATCTTCAAAGATTACAGTGCTCGTCGTGTTGGGATACTTCGTGCTTTAACTGATGGTACTTTATTTCATGCACACTTTTTAATGTTATAAATTTTTCAATTTGGTTATTAATTGTTTTCTGTTTTTTCAGATGTGGATGAATTCTATAATCTTTGTGATCCAGGTAATTTTTTGTTTAATTTACTTTCTGGGTTTTTGTAGATCGTGGATTCTTGCTTTTAGTTGCCGTCAAAAAAGTCCTCATTTTTAATTTTTTTTATATTTTTAGCTTTGAAGGTGAAAAATTGATATGCTTAATCTGAATATTTGATGCTAAATCAATGAGCTTTTTAGTCTACAAAGTGAATTTTTGAAAATTCGGCTAATTGAAACATTTTTTTTAAAAAAAAATTGGCTTTTGCTTGATTGACCAGACATTATTGGTAACATTCTTCAAAGTTTCTTAGCAAAAATGGTTGTATTAAAGAAAATGTATTTTTTTCGAAACATTCTTAACAAGGAGAATTTGAACAAAGTGAAAATCTTAGTTTAAATAAAGTTTTAACTAGACCGGTTGTGACTTGTCTTGACATCTTCTGTTTTTATGCTTTTTTTGTGTTAAAATGTGTTACTACTTGGGTGTAGAGAAGGAAAATTTGTGTCTTTATGGACATCCAAATGAAACTTGGGAAGTCAACCTTCCTGCGGAGGAAGTTCCACCTGAGTTGCCAGAGCCAGCACTTGGGATAAATTTTGCTAGGGATGGAATGAATCGTAGAGATTGGCTATCCCTGGTTGCTGTTCACAGTGATTGTTGGTTGCTTTCTGTGGCTTTCTATTTTGGAGCTCGTCTTAATCGAAACGAAAGGTACTCTTTTGTTTGTTATTAATTAAGATAAATCAACGTATATAGTATTGGATTTACTTTTAGAAAATGTGGGATCTCTCTCCACTGTTTTTCGTGTAGCTCATTGATATTTTCAAAACTCTAGATAGAGTCTATGCTGAGTATTTTTTTACTATGGCCATCTCTGTCCCTTCCAGCTATGATTTTGATGTCTCATGGAAAAAGGGGATAACTTTTTCTTTGTTGTAAAGTTGTTAATTGGCTATATTTGAACATTCTAGATGTTGAGCAACACAATTTCAATGTCCTGAAAAGCCATTGTAAGTGTTAGAGTCATTAATTATCTTGAATTTGTTCTACTTTCCCATACAACAAAGTTGGTCTATCCACCACTCTAGAGAACTTACCCTTAATCCCTTGAGAACACGTTCTTATTGCACGCTACCTCGGAGGCAAGCCTCCATTTCACCCACCCTGCTCCAATATGATGTGCAACATCATCATCAATCTCCCCATTTCTTTGAATTATTGGCCCAAAAATACTTGAAACTTCCTCTCTTGGGTATGACTTGTGCATCTATCTTCACTCCCTCCTCTGCTTCATGAATTACGTTACTACATTTGCACTCCAGATACTCTGATTTAGTCCTGCTTAACCTAAAACCCTTTGACTCTAGGGCCTATTTCCAAATTTCCGGCCTATCATGAACTGCACCACACGTCTCGTCAATCAATACTATGGCATTTGTGAATAACATACACCACGACACCTCTCCATGAATATGTCGTGTCAATTCGTCCATCTCTAAGGCAAATAGGAGCGGGATAAGGGCTGCCCTGTGGTGAAACCCCGTCATGATCAGGAAGTGTTGTCAGTCACCTCTCACTATTCTAACTCGTATCTTGGCACCATTGTACTTGCCCTTAATTGCCCTAATATAAGTCACAGGTACACCTTTAAACTCCAAACATCTCTAAAAGACCTCCCTAGGGACTATATCATTTAACTTTTCCATGTCAATGAGCATGTGTAAGTCTCTCTTTCTGTCCCTCTATTGCTCCAACAATCTCTGTACAAGATAAATGACTTCTATAGTTGATCACCCCGGCATGAATCGGTGCGGGTTCTTGGAGATAGACTCACCCCTCCTCCAATGGCGTATGCAAGATTTTTTGCAAGCGGTGTCACCATTTAAGTATATATATATATATATATATATATAACACAATTCACGTATACTATTATATCTTTTCCAAAAAGTAATTAAAACAAATTTAAAAATTTTTCTGGATATATTTTTGTTTTGAAAATTATCTCATTAAATATAATAGTGCTACATTTTTATTTTTATATAAAATATCAAAAAAATAAAAAATAAAAAGCAAAGGAAGAACATAAAAAAGAAAAAAAGAAGAAAAGCTACATATTTATTTTTATATAAAATATCAAAAAAATAAAAAATAGAAGGCAAAGGAAGAACAGAAATAAAGAAAAAAGAAGAAAGAAGAAAAGCAAAGTTGTCCAGGTTCGAACTCACGGCCCACATAGCAATTGACGCACGTAACCAACTGAGCTGCGTGCCACTTTATGTCAAACTAAACACTGTATAGTATATATCTTTTCTCTTTTCTGTCTTATATATATATATATATATATATATATATAGCATATTTTCAGACAAAGCCGTGTCCCGTGACACCCCTTGGGCAGTGGCAGAGCCACCTTAACCCCCTTCGCCGGAATATTATTTATACATGGTTAAAATATTTTTTTAGGTATATATAGTAGATGTTGGACCCCCTTCGGCTACTTCGTGTGTCTATTTTTCAGATTTTGAACCCTCTTATTGAAAATTCTGGCTCCGCCACTGCCCTTGGGCCTTCCTAGATTCACCCCTGCCCTCCTCATCCTTATCTTGACCACCCTCTCCCAGACTTTCATATTATGACTTAGTAGCTTGATACCATGTAGTTGTTGCAATTCTGAATATCACCCTTATTCTTGTACAATGGAACCATTGTACTCCAATTCTATTCTTTTGGCCTCTTAACCGTCTTAAATATGACAGTAAATAACCAGTCAACCACTCCAAACTTGTTTTGCTGGTATTATTCCAAAAATCCACTAGGATCACGTCTGGCCTAATTGCTTTTCCTCTCCTCATCTTACAAATAGCCCCCTCAACCTCTGTAGCCTTATCCACCTACATTACTAGAATCCCTAGGATTGAAATACCTTTTTTTCATCTCTATCTAATGTTGGCCTCTTCTCTTAACACTTAGCCATTATCATCCTTCATGCACTTCATTTGGTCCAAGCTACGATTCTTCCTATCCTCACCTTTGCGAGCCTATACATCTTTCTAGTCCCACGTTTGCTCTCGAGCTCTTCATACAAGTGCTCAAAAGATGTTGTTTTAGCCGTTGTGATGGCTAGTTTCACCTCCTTCTTCGCTGTCTTATACCTCTCCCTATTCTTCCTTGTCTAAGCTTTCCACTAACATCGTATAAGCAACCTTCTCGGCTTTCACGTTTCCTTGCACCTCTCCATTCCACCAACAATCCCTTTATGCCCGCCTTAGCTACCCCTTAAGACCCCTAATATCTAGTCTAGTTGCTTCCCTGAGCTATCCTGGTCGGCATACTATTTGCATCCCCGCTACTCCCCCAAGCCCTTATAGCCACCAACTTTTCTCTGATCTCCTAGGCTTTCGCCTTTGTCAGGCCTCCCTATTTAATCCTTGGTTGGGTATATGTAGCCCTTTTCTTCTTCTTCCACTTGATAGCTAAATCCATTACCACAAGCTTATGTTGGGTTGTAAGATTCTCGCTCTGGATAACCTTGTAGTCCTTGGATAAACCTCTATCACACTTCCTAAGGAGCAAGTAATTTATCTCAGTCTTGACTACTGAACTACGATATGTCACCAACTCAAAAGCTTTTGTGAATTCTAAAAGTAAAACTCCTCCTTCATTTCTGTCCCCAAAGTCGAGACCGCCATGCACATTGTCTATCCTCTTAAAGTGATCCCTATGTGACCTTTAAAATCTCCTCCTAACAATAGTTTCAGTCTACGGGATACCTCTCACAACCTCGTCCAACTCCTCCCAGAAGTGCATTTTGACCTCCTTGTTCAACCGCCTGTGGAACTTATGCACTAATAATGTTGAAATTTATCCTTCCCAAAGCTATCTTAATAACCATCATCCTATTAGTCACCCTCCTAACCTTTACCACTTGTTCCCCGAGTTTCCTATCTACTAAGATGCCTACGCTATTCCTAATCCTCAAGCTTCCTAAGTACCACAACTTAAATCCGTCTACATCCCTATCCTTGGTTCCTGCCCATTTGATTTCCTGGACAGCCTACAATGATCTTCCTTTCCTTAAGAATCTTCACCAACTCTTATCGTCTTCCTGTTGATGTCCCTATGTTCCAAGATCCAACTTTCAACCTAGAAGCACCCTTTGGTACCCTTACCCACCCCTACCCCTCACACCCATCCTCCATCAAGGACATGACCTTAAACTTCCATCAAACCCCGACTACACTAACACAGGTTATAACAATACTCAAGTGAAATAATCAAGGGTTCCCCTAAATTGACACTACAACAATCGAAGGAGTCTAGAAAAAGGAAAAACAGTGCAACTAACTGGCAGGAAACAAGAATGAAAAATAATCAGGAGTTCACCAAAATTGACACCAAAACAACCACAGAGTCTAGAATTAAAGGAAAAACAGTGCAACTAACAAGCAAAAAACAAAACTATACATCAATTAAGCAATCTAATTAAAACACAGACTGTACAAATTAATTCAATACACCTAATTTAAAAAAGGCTAACTGAGCAAATTAATTCAATCAATTTTTTAGAATAAACAAGCAAGGTTTCTCAGTGATACCAGATGCAAGAAAAAGTATCATAAGCAATACGCAAATAACAAAAAGATGCAGACAAAATGCGATGCTAGGGAGGTGATTAATCCAAACTTAAACTATTTTTCTAATATTTATGGCCAGAGGAAGTTCTAATCAATGTATGTAATCTCAGTATAATCCCATGTGCTCCCTGATAGTAACTGCTTGTTATAGTCCCGAACCGCTCCTGGCCCGCAGTATCCCATATTTGCACCTTGATTGTCTTTTCATCCTGCTCCGGTCCTCATTTTGGAATCAGCTCTGATGGTGCTAATGTAACTGTCATCATTGGTGAATCTGAGAAGAAGACTGTATTTGCTGACAGAAGAATTACCGATTAACAACAATTTAAACAAGTAATGGCTGCAGCCAAAAAATATCAGTAAAATTAATGGAAAAAATCACATTAATATTGCAAAATCTCGAACTATTCGTTGCTCATGTTTGCTTCTTCTGTTTTTGGCTATGGAGAAAATAGGCTTTTCTTCTTCTGAGAAATGAGGATTTCCTGTTGGATAGCTATGCATTTTGTTTCTTGAAACAGGTAACTTGTGTGTGTGTATCTATGTAAATGAACAAAACAATGTATATGTTGTACTGAAGCCATATTTTACAAAACATGTCTCTAAGAAACTGAAGCTATTCTGACCATCTAAATGGAATCTAGCATATTGAGAATTTCTACAGTTTCTCCTGGGTAGAACTGTACACCAAAAAAACAAAAGAGCAAAATACAGTTCAATTTGATCTTTTGCACAAAATTCCTCAGATCTTCAAACATTTGGAATTTCTCTCTTTCTAGATTGTCCACCAAATGTTAACTGGGACAGTTATCCATCTTTCACTATCCTTTGCCTAAACTCCTGCTTCCTCCCAACTAAGTAATACATCAGATATCTTGCCTGGCATTATCCAAGTGATGCCTCTAAGATTAATGAAGATTCTCCACAGTTGTTCTGTTAGCTTGCAATGAAGAAAAAGATGTTGTCTCTGCTCTTTCACCACATAAATAACATCTGGGATAGAGCGAGATACCTCTTTTCTTCAAATTTTCCCAGGTAAGATCAGCCTCTTTTGTTAAAAACCAAAGAAAGCAAGCCACTTAATGTGGTATCTTTGTCTTCCAGATGTGCTTCCGAGGCCAATTCTCAACCTGTTAATTGGTTTGATTCAATACTTTATAAGCTGAACTCACCTTGTATGAACCACTACTATGCCCATTCCACCAGAATCTATAGCCCCTTCCTGTAAACCACCAATATTTTCCGAAGTACTGTAAAATTCAGTCGCCCTATTTAATTCCCAGTCATTGAGCATCACTCTGAAGATAAATCCCAGCCTTGTTTTGTCCACATTTCTGTCAGGTTGAAAATATCAGGAGTATTGAATGCTATGTATTGTTAAGACTGTCATTAGGTTGTGACAGTGCTTGGTTCGAGCAAATAAATGGTTGCTCTGTGCTATCAGGTTGAAATTCTACAGCTTGCACTTCATTCAATCTTGAAATGTGACAAATTCTGTTTGTCCAAAAGATGAGTTCTTCTTGAGTCTGTATGGTTGAAGATTATTTCTGATGGGGCAGAGGGGATGCATTCTGGTGGTTGTATATTTATGTCATGCTTGTCGAGTATTGAGGTTGTAACATTTTTCTTGATTACATGTAACTCCATGTCTGTGTACCCCATCCTTTTAGAGTCAGTTACACGAGTTCTGAAGTCCATCTTTGTAACTCTCCATCTATTAAGTACACAAACACGCTTCTTTATGTGTTTTTTTCTTAATCTTCTGCGAGTCCATAGATCATTCACCAACTTAACTTAGCTTTCTTATATATGTCTTCAAGTATTGGGTTTCATTGAGAAACTATTTCTGCTGTGCATGTGGTGTGGTGTATTGCCAGTTTTGAATTTTGTTTGCTAAGACATCCATCTTACTCTTCAATCGCTTGCCCCGGGATTTCTGGAGGGTTGATCATTCTATTTAAAGTTGTATCTTGCTTCTTTGGATGTTGGGACATCTGAAGTGAAGGAACCTCTACAGTTATGCAACTTAAACATGCAAAGAACTTCGGAATAGTCTATTCATTTATCTAGCCACCACATTACCTTTATTTTCATGTAGGATATACGTTATGTTTTCTGGTTTGATATTTCTTCTGGTTCCACTTTCTTTAGGGGACAGCTGCTGGTGCTAATAACTAGCCTTAAGACACTTTTCTCTTCCTAATGATAGATTGCATCTCTAGTAGTGATGAATGTGCATTTGTGGATTAAAAAAAGGGGGCAGCCAGGTGCATGAAGTATCTGGTGTTCACGCAAGGTCCGGGGAGGGGTCGCACCCCAAGGAGGTGTGATAGAGAGAGAGAGAGAGAGAATGTTAAGGATGGTAGCACATGTTTGCCAAGGTGCTCTCTTTCCTAGAGATCTCATAGTTTATACTTCTCATAGTATTTGTGTGATTCTTCTTTTCTCGGGCATTGCATTAGATTCAAAATTCAGTGGCAGCATCTTTTTTAGATATAACCATTTGGTATCCGGAACACACTAGCTGCACTAATCCATATTCTCACCACGTAGGGCCCAGACGCCCAGTTAAGGAGGTAGCGCTCCCTACTAGTGGCAGTGTTTATTACTTCTTATTCACCTCTTTCACCACTCCACCATCTTCATTTGTGGTGGATGTGTGGAGGCTTGCAAGAGGTGAAAGGAATCACAATTTAGTGTCACTCTACTTGCTAATTGCTATTTCCAGACAACTTTCTGATTTGGTTCTTTATAACTTTCGCCTGGGTAGTCTCTACTTTGTGGTGTAACTTTTCTGCGAGGAAGTTCTTGTTAGTCTGAGTTTCCATACTTTTTGTACAGGAAGCGTCTATTCAGCTTGATCAACGAGGTGCCGACTGTCTTTGAAGTTGTGACCGAAAGAAAACCTATAAAAGATAAGCCCAGTGCAGATAGTGGGAGCAAATCACGTGGTAGTAGCATAAAGGTAGGGAAACATCAAAGCTATTATGTTATCTTCCCTTTAATTTGTTGTTCCTTAGTATTCAGTAACACCATGATAGTTTTATTTAGTTTCTCCTCAGTATGTCATGATCTACTATTTATGTGCTTGCTCACTCTCTCATTCATTACTAAAGTCAAAATTTCCCCATTTTATGCAGAGATCTAGTGATGGTCAGGTGAAAAGCACCCCAAAGCTGGAAGATGAAAGCTACCAGGAGGATGAAGAAGAACACGGTGAAACACTCTGTGGAAGCTGTGGTGGGAATTACAGTGCTGATGAATTTTGGATTGGCTGCGACATCTGTGAGAAGTGGTACCACGGCAAGTGTGTGAAGATAACACCTGCTAAAGCTGAGAGTATAAAGCAATACAAATGCCCGTCTTGTACCTTGAAGCGGAGCAGACAGTAGTCCTCTCATGAATCAGAGAAAGAGCAGCCATAATTCTATTTCTGGCCATTAACAGAATAGTACAGCAAATATTACACCTGTAATGGACATGCTATTGTAATCTTTCTTTACCTATATATGCTCAAAAAGAAGATGAAGTTTCTCTTATTTCCTTCATCCATCTTCAGAATTTAACACAATCTCAATACATATTTAGAAAGTCTGTTAATTTACTCTACTTCCTTTATCATGTTAAATTGTTCACAGTTATTTGTCAATGAAATACATAGTTATGTTGATTATATGCCTTTACAGGTACAACTTCCAAAGAAAGGCCTGATAACTTCCATATCTGGTTTGTTACTATTTTATTTTATGGTGTGCTATTTGGATTTAGCCAACAGTATGAACCAAAAACTGAAAAGCTGGCTTGTAGAAATGCCTTATTTTGTCTTGTACACTCAAATTCCAATTGAGAAGTGCCAATCTTGTTAGCTTGTTGTTGCTTATGAGTTTAGGTCTCTTCACCAAATGATTATAAAAATCAACATCATTTGGAATTTGGAATATCTTTTTCACATAGCTTGGTTTGTTCCGAAAATTTATCGGTATTATACCTACCCTGTTTCCATAGGATCCATCAACTTGTTAACATTATCTTCACAACAGCTTTACTTATTTAAGTGTTGTTTCTTTCTTTGTCTATAAGCTTTGGCAGAGTTCTCTCTGCAATGCCTGGGAAATTCAGAGAGCAGCCAAGTTCCAGTATGGCTTCAAATCGTTCTGATTGTTCATCAAAGGAGAGACTGAAATGGACTCAAGAGCTTCATGATCTGTTTGAGAAGGCAGTTAGTCAGCTCGGAGGTCCGGAAAGTAAGTGATCCTTGTTGAAGTGTGTGACCGTTTTATCTTAGAAGGTTCCCCTCACGTGTAGGCCTGATTGTTTTCTTTTTGATAATGAGTGACGATGAGATTCACTTTTGTTTGGCTAAATATGTCTTTGACATGCACACCTAATTCCTTTTCTTGAGCCAAGCATGTCGATTTTTTTATGACAAGCCTGATTCTCTTTCATTTTTTCATGAGTTAAACACGTGAAAATTCTTTTTATTTTCAACAATTCTTCAGTTGAATTTGAAAAGCTTTCTACCATATAATTATCCTCTCACCTATTTTTTTTTTCATTTTCTTAAAATAAAACAACTAAATATTGGCTTGCAGGAGCAACACCAAAAGGAATTTTGAAGGTTATGGGGATTCCTGGTCTAACAATCTTCCATGTGAAAAGCCACCTACAGGTTTTCTTATTATTATATCCTTTGTGTTTGTGATGATTTCTTTCATTTGTGTAAATAATTTATTCATAATTTAATAAAATGTATTTTCTATAATTCAGAATTCATAACATTAGGATTCTAGATCTGCCTCCATTAGCGGAGTAGCTTCATAAGCCTGGATACAGATTCACGTGAATTTAGTAACTTTTGCTCATAGTTTTTTATATATATTAAGAAATTTATCAAATATCTATAAATATTTAACTGTAAACTCAATTAATATTGTAGTATTAACTTGAGATCCTTGAAAAAACTCATAGTGAGGATTTAAAATAATTATTAAATATAGCGAGAATTTTCTTAAATTTGTTCTGTATATTTAAGATATAGAGCAAATAGTTATATAACTTATACAAACCAAATTTCGGATACTATTGTTACATTTGATAATTATCAAAACTATAGCTAATTTCGATATTATTTATTCAATCCTTATTTTCTCTTTCGATTTGCAACAGAAATACCGTATGTCAAAATTTGTACGTGAAGACCCTGAAAGTAAGTTTTTTTTTTCTTTTTTTTTATACAAGTTAATTATGTAAATAAAATAACATATACTAAAGTTCTATATTAAATTCTTTTGTCTTGCTTTTCATTTTTTAACATATAGTTGGCAAGTTTGAAAGGAGAAGCATATCAGAAATTTTGCCAAACTTCAGTGTTACAGCGTGAGTTTCTGTTCCATTCCTTATTAATACAGACGCGGATTCTGAATTTAAAGTTTATGAATTTTCATAATGATATCAAATTAAATATTTAATAATAACTGAGTTCACAATCAAATATTTATACGTATATAATGAAACTTTATAACATACATAAGGTTGATGCTAAGTTCACCACTAAAAAAGGGTCATATGTTTTTTATTTTTTCGGATTATAACTAAAAATCCGCAAATAATTTACAATACCTATAAATATTAGGTGAAAGTTCTTTTATACTATAGTTTATAGAAGTTAAACTCTCTATCGATTTATATAGGGGCGCTCAACTTAATGAAGCATTACAAATGCATATGGATGCACACAAACGATTAAGTGATCATCTTGAGGTAAACTAATTAAGCTTATAATTTAATTAATCTTTTTTCATCCATGTTTTGCAAATTATTAATTAAGATTAATCTTTTTTCTTAAAGGTTCAAAGAAACTTGAAGATAAAACTTGAAGCACAAGGAAGATTTCTAGAGCGAATAATGGAAGAACAAAAAGTTTGTGCTTCAGGTTCTAGACCTAGCTGCAAGTCTTATTCATATTCACCCTTGTCGTTACCATCCCTATGCGAGGAATCTGAATCAAACGTTAAGGAATTCGAGGTTGAATATGATACCGAGTTTGATAGATCTGGTTGTCAATTACCACAAAAAAGGATTCGATTCGAGGAAGACGATGGATTATTAAATCATCGATACAATAGTACTAATAATGTTACATATTCACCACAAGAATTAGAATGGACTACTCTTGCAAATCACCAGTCATCACCATATGATTTGCATGCTTTATATGATTATCTTATTTAATCAACTTAGTTGAATATATGTTGTTGAATTTAAAGAGTACGATTGAACATGTGAAGAAAAAGTGTGTTAGTTAGGGAAAATATATATAAATATATGAGTGTATTTAAATAAAACAACATATTGTATAATACGCTTATGTAATCTTGATAATTAAGCACAATTTACATATGGGGTTGTTCTTAATTAGTCGATCATCAAGATGTACAATGTCTTACGCTATTAATTTCTTTGACATTATGACCTTACATAACGATGTTGTTATTAAATTATAATTTTATGGATTGAATTTTATTTGATTATTTGTGGTTTTATTATGTGTGTTCGGGATAGAAGTTTTTATAAATGTATCGCTATGCTATTAAGTATATATTTTGATTAAAATTATTTATTTCTAAGAGGTGGAATAGAATAACCATGTTGAAGCATTATCATATTATGCGTCTCTGACTTTGTATAATGCATTGTATATCTCATACTTCCTCCGTCCACTTTTATTTGTCATGGTTTTCATTTTTAGAATCAAATGATAAGAACTTTGACTATTATTTTACGATGTATTTTTTATCATATTGATATGAAAAAATTTGTGATTTATAATATTTTTCGTAAAGTTTTTGAATATCTAAATTTTTTGTCTAAAATATCGAATCTAATTTCACTTTGAAAATTAGGCAAATTGACTTTCGAAAAGCGCAACATGACAATTAAAAGTGGATGGAGAGAGTAATATATCTCAACCTTCTATTCTTTCCCGAAGTAGATGATTATTCATGGCTATTACCTTGACACCAAAGAAAAGTTCGTCCTAGTACTTTATTTCTATCCTAGTTGATCCTGATTCAATATTAGAAGTATAAAATAATTTTTGATAAATATTTTTAAAAATAAATAAATTAAGAGAACCAACTCTGCCCTTGGTTTGTTTTTGAAATCCTATAACAAATTGATGGGCAGAGTCGATTTTCTAGGTTTTTGCATTTGGTATTTTTTCATAAAATCGACGGACTAATCGACCAAGTCTGTCAGTTTTCGAAAAAAAATAAAATAAATTCAAATGTAGAAACTTGAATTTTTTTTATCCCACCTTCCAAAATAAAACAATTAAATGTGTTGATTTCAAATTAATCCTAACTGAATTACAACTTACTCTAGTCATCAATTTAAAACATCAAATTCAATGTAAAGACTCATCAAAGGATCTACAAAATATATCAAAGTTCAAAAACTTCAAATATATACAAAATTTCAAAGTATTTTCAATGTTCAACAACAATAATCCTAATACCTAAGGGCATCTCCAATCCAAACACCAAATTTTAAGCACTATTTTTTATGTAATCAACTCCAACCCACTGCACCAAATTTTACACCAAAAAGAAATATTTTTCTCTCTCTTTATTATTATTATATTATTTCTTATTTCATAAAACAAATTCTTTCTAAAACATTCACCATATATAATTCATATTATTTACTTTTATAATCGTTTAATATAAAATTATTCTGTACCATAATTTTTTAAATAATATATCCAATTATAATTTATAGTAGAATTAACATAAATTTAATTTTTTTTAAAAGTCATATATAGAAAAATTAATTTATAATTATTTTGTACCATAATTTTTTAAATAATATATCCAATTATAATTTATAGTAGAATTAACACAAATTTAATTTTTTTAAAAAGTCATATATAGAAAAATTAATTTATAAAAAAGCTAAATTTTATATCTCAAATTAATATTATAAAAATATTACATAAAAAATAATTTAATATACAAGAGATTTAATTAAAACATACAATTTATATAATGTTTAATTAAAAGTTTATATAATGAAATAATATTAAAATATTTAAAAAGTGAATTGGTGTGATGAATAGTGTTACACCAAATTTGGTGTTGGTTGGAGCTCAAAACACCAAAATTTACACTAAATTTAGAATTTGATGTAAAATTTGGCGTTGAATTGGAAATGGTCTAAGGAGTACGTTACACACACTTCATCATGATTAGAACTCTCTCCATCAATTGAGGTTGAAGGAGAATGGAGCACACCACTTTCAATTAGGTTATTCACTTGTGCCTTAATTGTCGCGATGATATAACACATGCTCTTATTTTCAACAATCGTCTTGCCTCGGCATCTGCCAAGGAATGCACGCATAAGTCGTTCGATTTGCTAGAACATTTTCAGAGTGGCAAATTCGACGATGACACCTGTCAATTTGATGAATCACCAAATAGTTCGACGTATTGCTGAAATACATCACCAAAGTGACCCAAAAACCTCCAGAAACTATTAATTTTGGCGATCTAAAGCCCTATTTTGGCGACCAGCTGAATATTTTGGCGATTGGGCCTCCAGATCGCTGATGTGATCGACGAGATCCATTAAAAGGTCATGTTTTTTTGATTTTTCAGGTCTTCTTACATTTCAAAAGGGATATTCTTGACCTTTCACCCTTGATTAACTTTTCTAAGTCCTAATAACTTATCCATTCATGCCCAACACTTAAACAATAAAATTCAATATGTTCAAAGTTGTCTCAAACAAGAAACTGGGGTTTTTCAGCTTGAAGTTTCAGTTAAGGAATTATGTCAAGTGTGTTCATTTCAGGTATGTAGGATTTCATCAATAAGTATCCTTCACCCATTGAGTCTAAAAATGAACTCAATTCTCCAGTATTTCACTATGAAAATCGAGGGTATCACAAAAAACATGAATATCTTTTTTTATTTAAGTCTCTTCTCATATATAAACAGGGGCGGACCCACGTGGGCTCCAGGGGTTCACCCGAACCCTCTCGATAAAAAATTACACCGTATATATAAGGTAAATTTTCTGTATTTCTGTAGATATATATATTTTGAACCCCCTCAATAACAAGGAGAAACTGATAGCGTAGTGGCAAGTCTCCCTGAAATTAAGCTTCATGTCACCAGTTCAAATCTTTGTGATAACGTTTAATTTTTTTATTTTTTAGTTTCATCTGTTTTTCACATTTTTTAGTTTTTTTTAAAATAAAAAACGTGCGGCTTATTTACACGTTTATACTTTTATTTTTTGAACCCCTGAACGAAAATTCTGGGTCCGCCACTATATATAAATAGTCTCTAAATACATGTTTTTCATATGGTGTAGTATCTTTACTTAAGTATATTTTCATGAACCCTCAAAATATCGATATTTCATGTTTCGTTGTTTTAAATTGTATGTTTCCTTCAGATTACATAAATTATCATGATTAGCTTTATACTCAGTT
Source organism: Solanum lignicaule (assembly GCA_029582545.1). Lineage (NCBI taxonomy): Eukaryota > Viridiplantae > Streptophyta > Magnoliopsida > Solanales > Solanaceae > Solanum > Solanum lignicaule. The sequence goes on from JAJOOF010010928.1 coordinate 23,351, forward strand.
TATTAGTTTTTCTGCATATTTTAGGATGCTTTGAGATAAAGTGTCCATCACTCAGTCTCAGATATCAAACTCATTGAACTTCATTAATAGCAGTTTTGCAGACCATTAAAGTGATTTCCGCTGAAGCATACTCTTAATAGTATTTTTTATATAATATATATTATTAGACTATTACTCCCTCCGTTTCAAAAAGATTGATCTGGTTTGACTTGGCACAAAGTTTAAGAAATTAAAGAAGACTTTTGAATCTTATGGTCCTAAATTAAAGTTATGTCAAATGTACAAAATTGCCCTTAATCTTGTGGTCTTAAACATGCCACGTGAAAAACAAAAAGTAAAATGTTACCAAAAAAGGAAAGAGGTCATTTTTTTGAAACTGACTAAAAAGGAAAGGAGGTTATTCTTTGTGAAACGGAGGGAGTACTATTTTTCATGAACCGGAATTTAGGAGCCTCATAGATTTCTTTCAAAATCTTAGTGCATGTATGTTTTTTTTTATGCATTTTACTCCAACCATATCATGTCTCCCATACACTTACAAGTCTCACGTTTCAAAAATGCATGGCTTATATATGTGTACTCATCTCATAGATCAGGAGCTTCGAATCATAATAGTAAGATATATGACATGCATAACATCTAGATATGTCATTGATACTTTTGAACATTTTTTTCAAAAGTAAGTTTTCGATTAGTATGGTACACGAAATGACATCAATGACTGTGAATCAGTTTTCTTATAAAAGCAAAGTTCACTAGTAGTATGGAATTCAGGTATGACATTCATGATTATAAACAACATTTTCAAGAGCTATCAATTATGTTCAGTTGGGAGTAGTACTTAGCAATGAGTTGGACTAGGGTCAGTCTACCCAAGTCCTAGAACTACATGTCATCATAGGTCTATATTGCCCTTTTAGGCGCATGCTTTCAGTTTAGTGGTACCACATCAAATCAGATCAACCTTTATACTTTGACAACGTATATTAATAGCTTTTTATGGGGATTATACATCAAACTCCATGTTTAACTCACATGGTTATATGTTGATTAATAGTCTCTCTCACAGTTCAATTTCAATTATTGCATTGACCTTGTACCCAATTAAATCAGTTTAGTACTTATCAATTGCACATTTTACTACTTGTTCATTATATTCAGATTATATATTTCAGTTTTGTATTTAGTTCAAAATTTCAGATTGGGCATGTTGAACATAATTGTATAGTGCATGTCTCACATACTCAGTACATTCAAAGTACTGACATACCTTCTTGCACTATATTATTTTATAATATAGGTTCTGATGCACAACATCCAGTTGCAGTTGATACGACTTCCATTCAGCCCAACAACAGTGTTGGTGAATCCAAGTTGAAGAATCTAATCAAACACTTAGTTTGCAGGATCATTGAATATTATTACACTAGTCAAAAAATGCAATTACATGATGTGTATAAAACGAACTACACCATATAAAGCCACAGTCTAAAATCGTACCTGTTACAGTCGTTCATTCCAACATTTTTTGGAGAAAACCTTCAAAGAATCTTCACATGAACTTTAATGGAATTACAGAAAGAAGAAGTAGAATAAGCACAAGAAGTGTGTTCTTTTTGGAATTGTAGAGAATGAAAAGTTCTTTTATCTCTCCTCTGAGAACCCTTTTTATAATTATGAAAGGACACGACTATTCAAATAGTTGTGTCTCTTCTGAAGGGACACAACTATTCAAATAGTTGTGTTCTTCCCTTATATTTATTGATATATAATACATAATTATATTTATCCATTTCTCTTGATCACATGGATCCGGGTTGACCCACATGGGTGACCCAATCCAATTTCCTTCTTCTCCCACTCACACATAGTAGGTCAACTCTCATTCCTATTATGTAACTTTCATACATTACGACTAGACCGCATGTCCAGTGAACACTACGAGAGCTTCATTACTATACATCTGTTAGGAATATAAAACATCTCGATCAATGAAACTTAAAGTAGATTATACTATGTAATACCCTAGATCATTTATGACATTCATATTTCTCATAATCTGTTTTCTTAATTTTTGAGTTCATCATTATGTACTTGTCTCATATAGACTAACATAAAAGACGTCAATGAACACAATTGATGTGATAATATCTAATGGTCTTCCTCATCTCATGAATCTCTTAATCTCAGAGTAATATTTTTTTTTCTAGAAATATCCAGCCAGACCGAATCAAACATGATATCTTGGCAACATACTAAGATAGAAAACACCAAATTGATCTGAAGAAATTGATTAAAGTCATGAGGGTACAATGTGAAAATTATTTATAATTTTTAGGGTTTCACATGATAGCAAGTAGAGACTAAACTTGTATCGCCCTATGGGTCGCTATATGCATGAAACATTTGGTAGGATGTATTGATAGATTTCAAAATTAAATTGAGGAGTGCAATTACAAATTTTTAGTAGGATAATTTATAATTTATTACGATATGAATAACTCATTCATTTGTAAATTAATATTATAATCGAAAGCCTCAATTAATAGGTTTGCGGTCCCTATTATGCCCGACTAATATGCCTTCTAAAGAATAAATATTTGGTTTTTAAAAACCGTTGATTCTTGTTTTTTTTTTTTAAAAAAAATAGGCATGAAACGTTTTACCCATTAACGCAAAAACGTTTTTCCACAAGGCTGAAATTGTTTTTTCCCTTAATGACAAAAAACTTTTTTGCCCTTTCCCCTCTCTTCATCAATGAAAATTGAAATATAAGGGACAGTCTTGTTCAAAGAAAGATCACCCTATTTTCTGAAAAAGAAATATTTGGCCACACAAATTTCTAGTTAGAAAGTTAGTCAGAAAATAGTAGAAGATGAAAGCTCTAGATTCATCAGTTTTGAAACTATTTTTATGAAGACTTCAAGAGGTTAGTGCTTAGTAATTTTCGTTTTTGATTTATATTATTATGTTATTATGTAAGTTTGTGATTTATGACCATGCTTCCGCTGTATGTATGGATTGTAGGTTCTAACAGTTAAGAGCGTACAACCCATATATATAAGGCCTTGTAAAATGGAAAACATCGATCAATAAACAAGAAAGTTCCGTATATATCTTTTGCATTCTTACACACGAAAATCCGATAACTTTTTTCTAATCCCTATAATTATATTAAGAAATCTATTTAATGAATAAGTATCTTGAGAAAATTATGCGAAATGGCAAACATCTAGAGTATATTATGATTAAAAAAAAATCTAGAGTATTTTATGTAATATAGTTATAGTTTTGATTATTTTTAATCTGTGGCTACAGTTTCGCGAAATTTTGTTATTCGGTTTCCTAATTGTATAAATTTAGAATTTGTATAATTCGATCTCTGATTGAATAAATCCAGAATTTGTATAATTCGACTCTTGATTGTATAAATTCAGAATTCATATATGCTTACCCTAGCTATTTGTATATGATTTATGAAAAATTCATAACAAATTACTCTGTTTGTATATTGATAAGTGAAATATACAAGCGGAGTTTTGAAAAAATCCTAAATAATGTATAAATACATAATTTGTATATACTTACCCGATTTGTATATTCGCAAGTGAAATATACAAAAGGACAAGCGAAATATTTAAACCGCACCCTCCATTTGTATATACTTACCCTCTTTATATATTTGCAAGCAAAATATACAAACGGACAAATATACAAATCGCAGCCTCCATGACAAACAAAATTATAACTATGGAGCGCAATTACCAAAAGTACTATAGCTATAGAGCTTTATTATGTATATTGTCTTAGCTATTTTTGAAATTTTCTCTAAAAAGTTTGGATGACTAGTTCAGTGATAAAGAAGAGCCTACTATAGTATATGACCAAATAAATATTTAAGATAAAATTTCAAAATTTATCCAAAATTTATAATCAAACGCTATCTTACTGTCATCCGAGTTTAGAATAGCCTTAATAAATTTCTTTTCTAAGGAGTTGACCATGATTGGTCTAACTTTGTCTCTTAAATTAAATGACCTCTTTTTTGTAAGTACATAATTAAAGCCCCTATTAGTCTCTTCATAATCATATCAACAAATTTGTTTGATGCATAACAATAAATGTTTTTTATTACCCAATATGCAACACTTATCAACTTTTTGCATTGTTTTTTTTTTTATTTATTTTTTATATTTATTTATATATGGCTACATACATTTATATCTCAAAAAAATTGGCACACTCACACACCCCTTTCTAAAAAACAAGGATTCTGAGGGCTCTTTCCTAATTTTTTTCTACAACAAGAAGTAGAAAAAAAAAAGTTCAACAGCTTCCATTTTTAATTAGGTACTCTTTGTGAGTGTTTCACTTTTTACCTCTGATAATAATAAGACTTTACAACTCTAAATCACTCGATTTCTGTTACTATCTGTTGCTTTTTGTACTTATCATCATATTATTTTGTTGTAGTTACTGTTTAGAATGTTTTGTCATGATTTCTATAGTATTATGTACTAAATTCCTCATTTCCTTTCTCGATTTGCTTTGAACTGTTTTCCTTGAGGGTTCATTAGAAACAACCTCTCTAATCCTGGCAAGGGTAACGTTCATCTGCGTATACTCTACCCTCCTCAGACCCCGAGATTACACTGAGTGTGTTGTTGTCTTGTTGATGTAAACTCTTAATTACATAAATTGTCAGAGAAAGCTAGAAATGGAAAGAGCAGATGATGTCTACACAAAAGATGGGACAACTGATATCAATAAAGCACCAGCTAACAAGAAAAAAACTGGGACATGGAAGGCTTGTTTCTTCATCCTTGGTATAGTAACTTTATATTTAATCAAACTAATATAACTATGTGATTTCATTTACTATAAATAGCGCGATCCATGGCGTTTTACAGGGGAGGAAATCTCTGAGAGACTTGCGTACTTTGGAACGAGTGCTAATTTGGTTAATTATCTTCATCAAATGCTTGGCCTAAACAACGCGGCTGCATCAAAAGTTGTAACAAACTTTCAAGGAACTTGCTATGTCACGCCTTTGTTCGGAGCATTCTTAGCTGATGCTTACCTTGGGAGATACTGGACAATAGCAATTTTCTCAATCATTTATATAATGGTAAGTGGTACCTACTTTTTCTTAACAAGTACTTGTCAAATTTATTTAGTGTTAAGAGTCTCACGTCGGATATGGGATGGGTAAATGGACTCCTTATATGGTTTTAGACAATTCTCCCCTCATGACTTAGCTTTCGAGGTTGAGTTAAGCCCAAGATTCTTTTTTACATAGTATCAGAGCTAAACTCATCCCAATTCTTTGTTTCACCGATGTTGGACCCCCATATTATATTGTTCATGTTCGACTGGATGTGCAGGGGAGTGTTAAGAGCCCCACGTCTAATATGTAATGAGTAAATGGTTTCCTTATATAAGCTAGCTTTTGGGATTGAGTTAGATCCAAGATCTATTTCTTTACGATTAGCTAGCGCCACTTCACAATATGTCTTGTGATGATTTGATGAACTTTTCTTTTATAGGGAATGACTCTATTGACAATGTCAGCTTCAATAGTTGGAATAAAGCCATCATGTCATAATGGAATTTGCCACCCAACAGAACTAGAGAAAACAACATTCTACATTGCAATTTACTTGATTGCTTTAGGGACTGGTGGCATCAAACCATGTGTGTCCTCTTTTGGGGCTGATCAGTTTGATGACAACGATGAGGTCGAAAAGAGAAGGAAAAGCTCCTTCTTTAACTGGTTTTATCTGTCAATCAATAATGGTTCTCTTATTGCTTCATCAGTCCTTGTTTGGATACAAACGAGTGTCGGCTGGGGCTGGGGTTTCGGAATTCCAGCTGTTGCAATGGCTATTGCTCTTATGTTTTTCTTTGCAGGCACTAGTTTTTATAGGCTCCAGACGCCAGGAGGTAGTCCATTGATTCGAATGTTGCAAGTATTGGTAGCTTCTATGAGAAAATGGGATGTTAAACCTCCTGCTGATAAATCTCTTCTTTATGAGACTGCTAATGAGGAAACAAGCATCCAGGGAAGCCGCAAGCTCGCTCATACGGATAAATTCAGGTAAAATTATGGACTTATAATATTAGAAATGTAATAATCGTCCTCAGAATTTGAGTTAATTTCTTAGATAGTCGCTCAACTAAGGGTAGTTTACTCAGAATGTCACTTTTTTTTTTTATTATATTACTCAAAAGTCATTTAACTATTGATAAGTGAATCTCTGTTATGTTTGTACTATTGACCATTTGGAAAATGAAATTTAGCTTCTTGGACAAGTCTGCTGTGGAAACAACACGCGATAAAGTAAATGGATCGGTGAATCCCTGGAGGCTGTGTACCGTGACACAAGTTGAGGAAATCAAGTCTATTATTCGTTTACTCCCAGTGTGGGCATGCTGCATTATGTTCACGACTGCATACAGTCAGATGAACACAACATTTGTGCTCCAAGGGAACACAATGGACCGCCACATGGGCGGTCATTTCAAAATACCATCAGCATCTTTGACGGTATTCGAAACAATCAGTGTGATACTATGGGTGCTGATATATGACCAACTCATCATCCCCTTTGCTAGAAAGTACACAGGCCATGCCCGGGGATTCACTCAGCTTCAGAGGACAGGTATAGGCCTTGTAATATCTATATTGTCCATGGTATCTGCTGGTGTTGTGGAAGTAGTACGCCTCGACTACATCAAACAGAAGGGGTATTATGATGTCAAGACTATTCCTATGTCTATCTTCTGGCAAGTTCCTCAGTATTTTTTCATTGGATGCGCGGGGGTATTCACGTTGATAGGTCAAGTGGAATTCTTCTATGATCAAGCTCCCGACGCGATGAGAAGCTTATGTTCAGCCCTATTGTTGATGGCTGCTGCATTAGGTAGCTATTTGAGTAGTTTCCTAGTTACAATAGTGACAAGGAACAAGAAGTTTGGATGGATAACAGAAAATTTGAACAAAGGGCATTTAGATTACTTCTTTTGGCTATTGGTTATACTTAGCATTATCAACTTCATGGTGTTTCTATTGGTTTCAAGATTGTATGTCTACAAGAAGGTTATTCATTGAAAACACCTAGATGAAGTAAGACTTCTATTTTTACATGTAACACCTTGTTTAGATGGTTGGTACTCGTCGTATTGCATTGTATTATTAGTTTAAATATCATGTTTGTGTTGGTTGTTACTTAAATTTTATTGTATCATATATTTTACGTAGGACACCTGTGTCTGTTTGTTCAATTTTATATAAACTCAAGTACACATACATACAAAGTTAAAGAACATAAATACTAATTAAAATCAAACTAAAGAATACATTTATATATCATTGCTAGAAACACTTATGAAGTTCAAATTAAAAGATTATTTTTGTAATTTTTAAAACTAGCTAAGTCAAATAGATGCATGTTCAAATACATTTTTAAATTTTAAAGATAACAATTATAAAAAAAAACTAATTAATTTCTCAAATTTCTAATTTTAAAATGGAGAAACTACCTAACTAAATAAGCATTCCTACCATATTTATTAGTTCTCCCAATTGAAATAATTACATTTTATATTACTAATCAATAATTTCATATTATATTCAAGTCAGATACACTAAAAAATGGAGAGAAACGAGCGAGAATAGGAGGGAGGCAATGAGATTTGTTGATGAATCATAAACACATATAAATCACATTGGATACACACTAGATACACATATGATACATAGGAGAGTGACGAGCGAAATAGGAGGAAAGCGAGAGCAAGATTTATATATGTATCTCAAACAGATGCAAATGCACTTGAATATATAAGATTCATAATATTATAAATTAACAATCATAGTTAACTTCTAGTGAACTTTTTGTAAGTTATTGGTTTTTCACCTGATGTCCGGTACTCACATTGGAGCTTAACTAAAACAAATTAAACCTAATTTTGATTCTATGGAGCCCGACTAAATCCGAATTCAGACCGGAAGATTCACATTGGGGTAAAATGCTCTCTAACAAAGGCGCCTTTGTACCTAAGAAGATTCAAATCCGAAATCATTAATTAAAAATGAAAGAGTACTTATCCGTCCATAATAGAATAGGTAACTATCACACAAAACGCACCATCATACACATGGTTCCTATTGGTTGAATACGTCACGAAAACCATAAGATAATTCAATTCAATTAAATTGGGTCTGCAAATTGAGATCAGTAGCAGAAATGGATATTGAATCATTGAGGAAATTCTTGGAGAAAGAAGGAGGCAACTATGAAACCTCAGTGGATTCCATGCCTTCAAGATTTATTGAACCCTTTGTCACCCATGGGATAAAGGTTGACCTTGTTGAGCCGGGTCGGATTCTCTGTTCTTTCGAAGTCCCTCTTCGTCTAGTGGTGAATTACTATTCATGCTTCTATATCTACAATTTTTGTTGTTTTGTTTAATTAATTAATTGAGATTTCTGATCGGAACAGAATGCCGGTAATTTTCTACATGGCGGAGCTACGGCGACTCTGGTGGATATTATGGGTTCTGCTGTTATTCATACTGTAGGTGCGCCACTCACTGGTGTATCACTTGAGATCAACGTTTCATATTTGGATGCTGCTTATCTCGGAGTGAGTTTCTTCTTTTTTGTTCAGATTACAATTTGGTACAGTTATTGAGTAAGGATTCATCTTTGGAGTTTGGGATGGCATATTTGTGGTTGTGAATTTGCCTCCTTTGTTCATTCTGTTCAATTATAGATTATGGTATATTTATTGATTTGCAAGCGATATAGCGGGCTCTATGTTGTCTTTCGTCTTCACCTCAGAAATGTGCTAAGAGTTTGGAAGTTATTATCTTATTCTAGACATGACCTTAGACGGGAGGCTGTCCTATGTGGAGGACACATATTGGGGTGGAAGGTTATTAGGTGGTTGAGCGTTGTCTTGCTTATACTTCCATACTGATAGTCGTAGTATTTCCCGTGTAGTTTCTTGTCCTTTGATTTCTGTTACTGTCTATTGACTCTTGTACTTTAATAATCGCGCTATTCTGTTGCAGTTACTGTTTCATTTTTTCAGTATGCTTTTTATAGTTTTTTTCCATGATTTCTTCATTTTCGTTATTTCTTTTTCGATTTGCTTTGATATGTTTTCCTTGAGCCGATGGTCTATTTGAAACAGCTACTCTACCTCCCGAATAGGGGTAAGGTCTGCGTATACTCTATCCTCCCCAAACCACACTTGTGGGATTGATCACATTGAGTTTGTTGTTGTTGTTGTTTGCGTAGTAATCAGTGTTATCAAAAGCGAAAAGCGCAAAAAGGCTCTAAGGTCCGTGGAGCTTTAAGCGCAAAGCACAAATAAAGTGTGGGCTTTGATGAAAAAAGGCGCAAAGGGAGAAAAAAATACAAATATATATGTTTAGTCCAAGACCAATAATTATAAACATGAATGACAAATATATGACCAAAGAAATTGAAAAAAAAAATTATGATAAAGTGAAATATCAATTGTTTAGTGTCACTTCTTCATAAGAGGCTCATTGGCAAGGAAAACTTTGCCTTAGAATCTTGATGACGACACTGAAGCGCACATAAAGCGAGGCGAAGCGCTCAACATGTTTTGAGCCTCGCTTCAGGGCTTAAGCACGCCTTTGATAACACTGGTAGTAATAGGTCTCACTGAAACTTCTCTCCGAGAAGAAAAGCTAACTAGTAAAAGAGAGAGCTTTATAGGAAAATGAGGATATTTTGCACCGATGTTATGGTCATCTTTCACAATAAATCATAAGAAGGATGAACTTTTAGACGGAATTATAGTGTTGTTATGAAAGAATTATGGCCCTTATTTCATGTGGAGGTCTTTGATGTTATATACAGTTCTATTTGCATAGCTTCTTGAACTGCATTAAGTATAGTTAGCAGAGTGTAACTTCGTTATGTGCAAAACTTAATTAATCGGAATGTTCTTGAAGCTTATTTTGAAGTCTTATGCAATAAAGTGTGTTCTGGTTTTAGCAATGCCACAAACTTTAGTTTATAAATGCTGCTCTGGGATGTCAGAGCAACATTGGCCTTCTTCATTCACCAACCTCCAACAATGCAACATTTTGGGATACACATGGATGGCTTTTACATCTATAAGATAAACATGTGCAATAGCACGGACTTCATCAATAGTCAGTTTAACAATTCTACTGGTTTGATATAGAAGCTTTGGATTTAATCTTCTTGTAGAATGTTAATGCTATCTTCAAAGGATGAATCTCTTGGCGATAAAGAATAAGGAATTAGAATGAAATGTAATTTCATTCATGATTAGACAGTTTATAGAGAATTTTATCTTGTTATATCAGGCATCTAATATACAATTTTAGCACAAGTGATAGTCTAGTAGACTGAAAGGAGACTATTATTCAGCCTGATATCTTGAATGTAAAGCAATACTACCTATGAGCCGAAACTACCAGCAACTTAAAGCACTTGACCTTAGTGTTATTAGTTGCAACATAGATAGATACGAGTGAAAAACTTATAGTTTGTGATGTGTTGTCATATATTGTTGAAGAAAAGAAGAAGAAATAGGAAGTACTTCGCTTATATTAGCTGGAAAAAGTTGCACAAGCAGGGGGACTTTCATTGTTTCTTGTATTAATGTGCTTGCTGAATCTCATCCTTCTTTTTTGGTTGATTGGTTATAGACCTATTTTTTGTTTGTTTTACTTGCTAAAACTCCTAAGATGACTTGTTATAGCCAAATAAGTAGCACTCCGTTGATATGCTTTTTCGCATATATTATTCCATTTAAGGACTGTATTTTCAGTATGGTGCAAGTCAATGTTCTCTAATTTTCAAAAGGATACAATGCAATATCCTCATTCAATCATTGTCTGTCTTACATAATCAGGAGGAAATAGAACTTGAAGCCAAAGCATTACGAGTTGGGAAGTCAATCGCTGCTGTCACTGTTGAGTTGAGGAAGAAAAAGACGGGGAAGATAGTTGCACAAGGTCGCCATACCAAGTATTTGGCTGTCAATAGTAAGCTTTGAGCTACATATACTTTCTGAAAAAATTTCCCATACATATATGGGACGTGAATCCATAAGTAGTTTTGGCATGTATTGTGCAATTGAACATTCAAGTACGGAATCATTTTTTATCACAATGAATGATCGTTATAATGAGATTTGACTGTATTACGAAAGTTTTCTTTTACTGCTGCGTAAAAATGCTAGGTCCTGAATGGATATTTGCTCTGTGGAAGAGGTCAGTGTTGTTTTAACCAAGATAATGGAGTACCTGGGCAAAAAAGGGAAAAGGGTTTTATATAACCCTCAATTTTGCGATTTAGAGCTGATATACTTTCGTTACAAAAATAGTTGATATATACCTCTACAGTTACATAAATGACTCAAATATACCATTTTCGTCTAACAAAGTGAAAAATTCAATTTTTTATTGTAAATAATAATCTAGTATTCTGGGAGAGTGAAAATAAGAAACGCACAAGAAAATGAATTTAGCCAGAAATTCAATTTAAGGTGATCATCACATTAGTTACATTTCCTAAATAATAATGAATAAAATAAGTAGAATATTTATTGATTGGTTTACTTAATAATTGAAAGAAAATAAATTATTTCTTACTAATATGGTGTGTATGTCTTTGAAAAGTTTTTTTAGTTTTTCATTAAGGAATTCTAAGAGAAAAGAGAAAAGAGAAAAAAAATATAAAAGATAATGAATTTAGTAAGAAATCCAATTTAAAGTAATATGGTATATATGATCTCTGGATTTTTTTTATTTTTTTTGGTTTTTCAATAGAAGTTCTGCTTTTATTCTAAGAGGAGAAAAGAAAAAAATATAAAAGAATATAAATTTAGTAAGAAATCCAATTTAAAGTGACTACATTAGTTACAAATCCTAAATAATGATGAATAAAATAATTAGAATATTTATTGATTAATTTACTTAATAATAATGGAAAGATAATAAATTATTTCTTAGTAATATGGCGTGTATGATCTCTGATTTTTTTTTTAGTTTTCCAATAAAAGTTCTACTATTATTCTTAAAAGGAGAAGAAAAAATATAAATTTAGTAAGTAATAATTTAAAGTGACTACATTAGTAGCATTTCCTAAAAATTTATGAATAAAATAAGTAGAATATATATTAACTGATACTAAATAATGGAAAGCAAAAAATTCTTTCATAAAAATATGACTTGTATGATCTCTGGAAAGTTTTTTTTTTTTTTTAGTTTTCATTAAAAATACTACTATTATTTTTAAGAGGAAAAAAGGATTTTTTTTAAAAAATGACTCTTAACAAAACCAATTCAAAGTGACCACATTACCTACATTCCTAATCAGTACTCACTTTATTTTATATTAAGTGAATTTTTTAGGTTTTTTTTATTGTTTAAAATAATTAAATTGTTCGAAATTTAAGACAGATGTTTGAATTTTTTTTCATATTTGTCCTTTCTTTTAATGAAGTTTGATATTTTCTAAGACATAAATTACACTATTTACAAAATTATATTTATGATTTACAAAGAAAATGGTGGAAAACATGATTTAAATTATATCTTTAAATATTTTTCTTAATAAGTGTATTATCTCACAAATTCAGTTGATACGGAATAGAGGAAGTAATGAATAAAATAAACATAATATTTATTGATTGATTTACTTTTTCATGGAAAGAAAATTAATTCTTTCTTATTAGTGTATGATATGATATGATCTTTGAAATGCTTTTTTAGTATTTTCATTAAAAATTCTACTATTATTCTAAGAGGAGAAAAAAAAATAAAAGAAGATAAATTTAGTAAGAAATCCAATTCAAAATAACCATAATAATTACATTTCCTAAATAATAAAGAATAAAATAAATAAATAAAATTATTATCTGATTTACTTAATAATAGTGAGTTATTGTCTAATAGATATTTATATATATACTCCTCTCTAATACTCCACCATTACCTGAGAAAATATATTTTTCAAAAGCTAGAAAATGAGTTTTCAAAAGCTAGTTGTGAAGGAAACTTATTCAATTCCAGTAATAGACTTCAAAGAGCTAACAATGGATGACAAGAAGGTTTTTGAACATGACAAGTTGCAATCTACTTGCAAAGATTGGGGAGTTTTTCAGGTACGTGATATACAGTCAAATCTTTCTATAATAATCTTGTTTATTTTGAGATTTTTATTTTTATCATAGCAACTGACTGATTGTTGTACATCTATAATAACATTCGAACATTTAAATTTTATTTGATTGTTACAAATAAAAATAAGATGCATAGATCTAATTTCTTTTTTATGTTATAAAAAATGAGAAAATTATTTAAAGTTTAAATCTAAAAAATATTCATACTCCACTAACTAAAAATTAGCAAGAGTTAATATAATTTCATTATTCTAATCGTAATTGATAAATCAACCGCAAAATTGGCAAATTGGCCTATTGGGTCATTGGTATTTGGTTATCGAATAAACGATTGATGAATGGCTTAGAATTTTTTAATTAATGGCTTATCGGTGTGAGACGAATTATTCAATTTCCTTATTGAATAAACCGTTAATCCGTTAAGAGTTACCATACTTCCACTTTTACCATATATATCATTTAATATGTTTCCATAGTATATAATTATATATTGTTAGTTCTAATGCTATAAAACCAAAAACATGAAAACCTATTTACTTATCTGTTATTAACAATCACATTAATTAGTATTAATCTTTATTTTTTGCACTATAGAAAATTTTTATAATTTAATTGCATTTAAAATAGTGATAAGAAGTCATTTTTTAAGGTGCATTCATGGAGAAAAAAGGTAGAGGTTAGCCGATACACCACCCTATAAGTTCCGTTATCAAACTAACCGATATCTTATATATAGGTTGGCTAGTGGATTAGTAAATTTAAAAATCAACATCCATTAGGCCAAACCATTAAGTGAAATTATTTGTTCGATCCGTTCGGCCCTAACTCTGTATGAAGATTTAAATTCTAAGCCATACATTTTAAATTAACTTTAAAATTAAATTCATTTAAGATTGCATGGAAGAATTTAAATTTCAAATGCTAAGCTTCATCACATTTCGTATAATGAAGAAAAATCTTTTAATGATATATATATATATATATATATATATATATATATATATTATTCATATTGTTTGTCATAAATGGTGTATAAAAATATCAAAATCTTTAGACGTAATCTTAGAGATTCTATTTTTATAAAAATGGTTATTATATTAACAAACAAAAAAAGAAGATAGTTGCTATAATGAAAGACTTGGCACCCTCCAACCGACTCAATTACTATGTGACAAATCTGAGTTAAAATAAAACAATAGAGAATGCAATGAGGTATTGTGGAAAATTTTCTATAATAATTCTACTACAAATTCAATATAGACTAACAACTCTAACCCTTTAATTGCCCAATCATCCCACAAAATAACTCATCTACTTATTCAAACTTGTGAACATAACAAAGACTAATAACTCTAGTCTTACATTGATCGTGTTGAAAAAATTGTTCTAATATCTCAAAAAAGAAGTATTCATAGTATTGTCTAGGTACATTCTTTCTGATCTTGTTTATGAGTATTAAATATATATTTATTGTGCTTGAATGCCTAGCCTTGATTAGCCATAATTCCATTATATTTTCCACCATTGAAAGCCATATTTTGGCAGTTGACTTTCAGGTTTAAACATTCCCATTATTATCCTTTATGACCCATTAATCCTCTTATCACGTAAAAAGAAGTTAAAAGAGAGAGATTTTCCTTTCTCATTAGTCCATGTTTCATGTGCTGGATTTTCTTTCTCTTGTGTATCTTTGTTAGTTTCTGGCTCCTAGTTTTGTATTAGAAGAGCTTGTTGAATCCTGAGGGATACACCTATATATACCGGGTGAAATATCTTTAAGGACAGTGTTTTTCTATACGCCTCAAGCTATGAGAATTTCCTATAAGAGTTCATGGTGAAGTACAAGCTTTGGTGAAATCCGTACAAGTGTTCGTGATATAGGTATTTTTCGTAAGATTTCCAACAATCTTAAGGATATTTTATTATAATCTTATGGAAAAGCAATTTCAGGTATGTCATTATTCTGAAACTTTTAATTCGAATTTTTGAATGATATACCAAAAACTGGTAATTGATATCATAATATATTTACCAATAGTAATAATCATGTGAGTTATCCTGCAGTGAATTTCTAAAACTGCATACGTTCTAAAAACATTAAAGTGGTTCATTTCTTTTTGACCAAAATGTGTAGTTAATTAAGAGGTGAATTTCAGGTGGATATATTTTGTTTTACTATAAATATATAATTAGCTATGGCTAAACTCAAAATGATTATTGTTTTGTCAGTGGAAAGCTATGTTATCATATCCCTCTATGTTTGAGAAGATTCGGAGAAATGATAATCCCACTAAGTAAAAAAAAACTAAGTGAATGATGTAAATTATTGTGGTCATTTCTCAAGCGAATCTTGTGGCTAATATGTGAAATTGAGAAATTGGATGTTAGATTTTTGTAATGTTGAGTACATTTACGCTATCTAAAATTATTTTGTGCTCCCAAATTAAAAAAGAAGAAAAATTTATATATTGTCACACCCCGAGCCTACACTCTGGGAGGGACTGGCACTCGAGAACCATTGCTGGCCCCAAGCGAACCCTTGGCCTGGCTTACTTACTCAGCGGAAGACTTTAAGCATTAAGAAAAGAACTCAAATGCAAGATAACTCAACTGTCTCAAACTAAACTCATAATGTTTTAGAAATAAACATTTAACTTAGCCAAAGTGACAACTCAAAACTGAACATAAGTCAGTAACAAGATAAAGACAAATGAACTAACTGACTGTCTATCTATGAAGCCTCTAATAACTGAGATGGATGTCGGGACAAGACCCACAACATCCTAATGAACTAAATACTGAAAAAGAATAAAAAGGGATCCTCCGAAAGCAAGGAGGCTCACCAACAAACTTTGGAGCTCAACTAGAATCAACGATGCGCTGGATGCTGATCTTGGTTACCTGTGTCTGCATCATAAAAAGATGCAGGCCAAATGGCATCAGCACATTGAATGTACGAGTATGCGAGGGGAAATCTAAAACAAGACATAAGCTTGAAATGAACTGAAAGAAACACTTACATTGGCTTTACTCAACTCATGAACAACTTAACTCAATATATAGCAATAAGACACATGCAATATATAGAAAGCCTTTAAAACAGTAGAAAACAACTTAGTTCGTTAAAGAAAATACAATAACAAACTCAACTTTACTCATATAATAAAGTAATATAGTTTCTGTGGGAGTTTCTCTAACTGAAAACCACTACTATGAGCCTACGTGGTGATACATCGTCTTGCCCACACTGCCAGAACTGTCATATACTTTGCCATCATATAGAATGCCTTAACTAAGTGAATCCACTAGTCTATGCTAAAAAACACTTAAGGAATCATCTAAAAAGTATGATCCTTTACTACCCATGATGGCTACATAGTTTATGGAGACGTGAGTTATCTGAACTCAAACTCGTCCCCATAACGGTGCTCAATACTACTCCCAAAATACTCAACTCATATGTTTAAAAACATATTTCTTTGGTTTGAGATAATTACTCAAAACTTAGCTTAAAAGCTCTCTTGGAATCGATGTTCCCTTTCTTGCTCAAATGTGAAAACATTTACTCTTTAACTGAAAACTAGCTCAAAGGCTCTTTTGGAAATCAAGGTTTCCTTTCTTTTTTAAATGTGAAAACATTTACTCTTTAACTGAAAACTAGTTCAAAGGCTCCTTTGAAAATCAAGGTTTCCTTTCTTCTTTAAATGTGAAAACATTTTACTCTTTGGGAATACATAGTCCCGATATACTCTTTTGAAGAAATGAACTTCAAACTTTACTCTTTACTGAACTCAAAACTCAAGTCTTAAAACAAAGTTAAAACATTTGTAAAAGAATATGAACTTCTCTTGACTTGACTCTTAACTTTCTTTGAATTGAATTATGGATTCAAGGATTGTGATTTGTGATAGAAAAGATCTCATGATGTTTAGGAGTGTTTTTAGATAGTTAAACATGAGAAAAGATCAAGAAATCATTGTCTGAAAGCAGGTCCGCGACGCAGAGATGTATTTAATTATTTGGTCGCGAAAATAACTTTTGAGGCAATGGCGCCATAGCGACGCGGAGATGCATTCTAACCACCTCCTATGTCTGAGATTGAGCTCTTTTTGAGTAAATATATACTGAAGACTCTTGTGATCGGAGAACACATCCACATAAACACCATAAAGACAATGACGCCATATTTTCAAAGAAAATATTACGACAGCTAACTCTAAGTCATGGGTTGGGTAATTCTTCTCGTGAACTTTCAACTGTCTGGAGGCATAAGCTATAACATTGCCATTCTGCATCAATACACAACCCAAACCAACTTTAGATGCATCACAATAAACAACAAATCCTTGTGTACCTTCTGGTAAGGTCAATACTGGGGCAGTAGTCAACCTCTTCTTCAATTTCTGAAATCGTTTCTCACAAACTTCAGATCATTGAAACTTCACTGTTTTCTGAGTTAACTTGGTCAAAGGGGATGAAATAGAAGAGAACCCCTCTACAAACCTCTACAGGTAACAAGTCAACATCAATCTTTGGTGAAATATCTATCAAAACTGCTCTCCTCCCGTCAACCTCCTCTCGTATGTACTCAGCCTCAATACGCCGGATGTCAGTGGAGGATGAAGGGGTGACCTCAATATCCCTCACAGTGTTCCAGGGTACTCCAGCACGCCGGCACAGTTAAGTGATCAAGACTGGGAATGATAGAGAAGTTTGTTTCTTCTTGGCTCTCATGGCCATCTCCTGTGAAATCAGTAGCCCTAGGTCGATGCATCTCCTAGACATGATAGAACCAAGGCAAGCTGCTTTAGAATGGCGCAAAATGGACTCGTTCTGGGATGGCATTATGGTGCTGCTGATAAAGCCAAACCAGAACCTGGCAGCAATGCTCAAGTCCGTCTTCTCAATAGGGTCCCTTATATCCATCCACCTCGGGGTGGTGTCATAAATCAGAGGAGCCAACAACCCTTTCAAGTCATCTAGGGACTGAGCAATGGGCAACCCCTCGTAAGGAAGTGAAGAGTGCAGCGGTCTATCCAAAACAATGTTAATATATTCACTGCCGTACTCAACTTCCTTGCCTTTGATAATGACTGACTTCACCGGTCTGAATTCGCCCGCCTTCTTTTTACTTTTGGGCACCAAATCCCCATAAGCTGTATAGAAACCCCGGACCCGGGAAGGAATGTAAGGGCCTCGGGGCCTGGTGAACTGCTCAAACTCATGGTAGTGGATGATGTCCCTGACATCGGGGTACTTGCCCTCCAGGCCCTCTGTAGATAAAAGCTTCTCCTCTAGGATGGTTAATACCCCATCACCTTTCAATCTGTTCAGCAGTCTAGGTGGAGGAATGATAGGGAGTGCATGGGTCACTGGAGGTGCCTGAGCTGGCACGGAGTCTGCTGTCGGAGGAGTGGTAGCTGAGGAAACCTTGGTGGATGTGGATTGAGATCTAGCTCGGAGGTCATTCATTTGGTTAATCAAGGGCTGCTCGTCTTCAGGTTCAGACAACTCAGCCCGGTTGTCAGGGGCTACTTTCTTAGCTATGTGCTTCTTTCTTTTTCTTTTGTCTCTCGGTGGGAGTTCTTGCCTTCTCTTTTTTAGAGGACCTGATCCCCTTTCGTTTATCGTAATCCCCCGTGCTTTCTTCTGGGATGGCGTGGTTAGATTAGTCAAAACCATATCTGCAAAACATTAAAGACAAGGTAAATAATAATCACATTGAAGCACAGAAAATTAATTGCAGACGAACTCGCTGACTCGACCTTCTTTGGCGAGCTAGATCGGGCTCGCCGAAGGGATTGGCTAAAAAATTATTGCAAGTCGACGATGGGAAGACCCTTTCGGCGAGCAAGGGTTTGTCCGCTTAAAGTTACAGTTCAGCAAAGGTTTAGGGGTGCAGACAAAGGGTGATCAAGCATACTATCGACGAGTCACCGAGTGCTTTTGGCGACCAAAGGCTTGTCGCCGAAAGTTACAGAAACCAACAATACATATAGCATGAAATTAAAGGCGTGATGGGGTCATTAGACGAACCGCCAAGTGGTTCGACGAGCTCGATCCGGCTCGCCAAACGGCCCAACGTGACTATTTTCAATCCACCTTCTAAATTTAACCCCGCAACCCCCGAAAGCAAAATCAAAATATGCAATAGTTAAATTAGGCTCAGACCCATAGCACACATCACCTCAGAATACTCAGACTTCTTTTGGTTTTGCCAAATTTGGCCATTTGACGATAATTGCTCTTAAGATTGGTGTTACCCGCTCTATCATTGAGCAATTTACGTCAATTAGCGCAAACACGGGCTACTTAGACTTCACCCAACCAATCTAAATAACACGCAAGTACAACCTCGTAAAATTTCATTAATCTAAAAGCATAAATTGACAAGCATTTGGCGATCAAAACAATACGGGCAAGATTATTAACTTAAAATTGGCATTTAAACAGTCTAATCCTATTAGAGAGGCCCATCACACAACAATACGATATGATCATTGCAAATGAGTACCAAATTTTTGAAAGTAAACTCGGGGTTCGAAGACCAACCTTAGATGCCGATTAAAATAGGATTGAAAAGCTAGGTGGCAAAGGAATCCTAGTTTCGAGCACCAATCAACAACCAAAATACTAATGAAAAGCAAGAATATTGAGAATACTAACTTGGCGTGAGTTTGTGAAGTTTAAAAGCGAGGGAAAGTAAAGAGTTTAAAACTTTAAAACCTTTGGCCATATATAACCGTCCAGTTCGTGTCCATTCGGCGATGTTAGTCGCGTCCGCAGATCCACTCGATGAAGCGCCGAATGGTCACTTACCCCGCCGATTTCTACAGGACCTTCATTTTCTTGGTGGTTAAGATAGCGGTCTTAATCGTAGTCGCCGACTTGCCAAACTGCTCTTGAGATCACCGAGTTTTACAGGCTTTAAGTTGAAATTGTGTTGAGCCAAATGGCAGATCAAATCGGGCACGCCGACCTCTTTGGCGATACGTCGATTGGACCATTTGCTCGCCAATCTGCATTCTCCAAACTCTTTCCGCATTTAAACCTGCACAACCAACATACCATTATTTACAAAAAACAAAACTAAAGTATTTAAGGGTTTTGGGTTGCCTCCCAAACATCGCCTTAGTTAATGTCGTGGCACGACGTAAGTTAACACTCAAACTCCACTAGCGGGATCTGCCTCATTTTCATCAGGCAGCCCCTTTTTAGGATTCGGATAGAACTCATTTAACACTTGGTCCATTTAGGATCCTAGTAGTTGAATGAGCATGGCATGGGAGGTCGTCATCTGGTTCAGCAGAAATACATTCTCCTTGACCTCCTCCAGTACCCTATGTTGCTCCTTGAATTTCTGGAGTAGAAGTGTGAGCAATGCTTTGATTTGTCCATCCTCCTTGTTCTTAAGTTTCCTTCGTTCATGAGGAGGAACATAGCGCTCCTTCTTGTTGTACTGGACTTAAAGATCCCCAAATTTCTTTGTTAGCTCATCTAACTGGGTTAGCAGGATTGTTAAGTTGTAGTCTCTCCTTTCTGTTGCTTGATTTGGCTCATTTAAGTTTTCAAGCAATTTGGTTGCTAACACATAGGGTTGTCGTACTAGACTTCCCGAGACAATTTGATCAGCCAACATTTTGTTCCCTGGACTAAGACTTTTGTAAAACCATTCTAGATGGACTATGTCAGGTATTTCATGAGTAGGGCATTAATGTAAAAGTGCTTTAAACCTCGGCCATGCCTCATGAAGTGGTTTGTCTTCCAATTGCTTAAAAGTTAAAATCTTATCCCGGAACATCATCACTTCAAAGGGAGGGAGATCCATCTCTTCACTTTTTCTTTGTTAGAACACAAACAAACAGAACAAAACTAAAAATTAAGTAAGTAAACTATAACTAACAAAAGCAAAATTCGTCTTAACCAAAAAATTTCACGTAACACCACTCCTCGGCAGCAGCGCCATTTTAATGTTTGCGTAATCAAGACACAACTTTTAATTCAAGTGTCTACGATCGTACAATAGTAATATAACCCAACCAAATGGGTTAGGGTCGAGTCCCAAGGGAGCGGTTCATGAAAATTAATGGTTAAGTGCAAAAATGCTAAAGTTAACCGTAGCTAAAAACATTATAGAGTAAAAACATAATGAATTAAAAAAGTTTGACACGAATGTCAATTATCAATGGGGGGTTTGTAGTCAAGTAACAACTAAAAACAATAAAATAATGAAAGATGCGAATATGGAGACAAGAATCTTGGGATGTGATAGGAATACAGGATAGACTAAATTATCGGGTACATGATTTTGATAGTAAATTGTTGAGTATTTGTGACTAGGCTAGACTATAGTGGGGGTAAATTCTCTCTCGAGCAACTTACCCCGAATCAACTCGGTTTCTCTCGAACACCGAATTGCCGTATTAAGCACAACCTCCGCCTTAGCCCGTTCACTCTCTTGAGCTGAATATGTGGGAGAAGGACTAAGATTCACTCTCTCGAGTTGAACCCATGTCGACCCAATACCACCAGCTATCAATTTAGTAGTCTTAGTTTTACGACCTCTCTCTCGAGCAAGCCAAAAACACTAAGATGAAATTGTATTTGCAACTACAATTCTATTAAGTTCATACACAACTACTAAATAAAATCACATTTAAACAACAAATAAACCATCAACAAGCAAGACCTAACAGATAATTTAACCCATATTCACAAAATCACACCCCAAGAATTAGGGTTTTAGCTAGACATATAAAAGAGGAAGAAAGTGATACCAAATTAAAGTAACATCAACTAGGTATGATTTATTTTCACTTCAAACGAGTCTAGGATGAAGACTTTTCAAAACCCACACCCAATTTCTTGGAGATGAGAACCTTCAAATCTTCAAACCTCAAGAGCAAAGTCTCCAAAATGTAAAAACTGTTCTATTCTAATACTTGATTCTCAAACAGCTTGATACTAAACTAAAGTTTTTTAATGGGTAATTATAGTTGTCAAAAAGTGTGTTGCGAAAGATCACTCGACGCAGTTAGTCGGGATCGTCGATGCACTCGGCGATCCACCCTTTAGTCTGCTTTATCGCCTTTCAGCTCTTGCCTTCAGCATCTTCACGTTCTGGATCATTAGGCGGTATAGTACTGCATTGCGGAACTGTTCGGCGACGCGTCGATTGCTCATTTTCATCACCGACTTGATCTTTTCCTTCAGGCTCAGCACATTGGAACAAAAGGCGAGATTGTAGGCCTTTCGGCGACTCGCCTAATGGATTAGGTGATTGTCAAGCTGTCTTTTCTTCCTTCTTTCAGCCACTTTGTTCCTTTTTTGCTTGATAGCGTCCATGCTTTGTCTCTCAATTCAAATACCTGAAACTTAAGGGTTTACATCAAATATTGAGACAAAATATGCATTTGAGGATACTAATTCTATCAAAACAAGCCTTAAATGAGTCCAAATCGTGGACTCATCAGAGCGCCCCAAGGTGAGATACTTGGTTGAATGAAACATTTATCTAAGAGTTTCAACTTCTCTTTCAACTCTTTTAATTCTGCTGGTGTCATTCTGTATGGAGGAATAGATATGGGATGAATATCGGGAATAATATCTATACCGAAGTCTATTTCTCTCTCAGGAGGGACTCCGGAAAAATCATATGGAAAGACTTCTGGAAACTCTTTTACTACTGGAACTGACTGAATATGAGGTATCTCAACACTAAAGTCATTAACTCGGACTAAGTGTTACACACACCCCTTGGAAACTAACTTTCTCGCCCTAAGGTACGAAATGAAACGACCCTTAGGCACTGCTGAACTACTACTCCACTCTATAACTGGCTCATTTGGAAACTGGAACTTGACAACTCGAGTTCTACAATCTATTAACGCATAACATGCATGAAGCTAGTCCATACCTAGAATGACATCAAAATCTACCATGTCTAACTCAAATAAATCAGCCATGATACTCTCGTGATTGACGGAAATGGGATAATCACGATAAACTCTTTCTGCTATAATAGATTTACCAACAGGTGTAGAAACACTGAAGTGCTCACTAAGTTGCTCAAGAAGAACATTAAAATTCATTGCAACATACGGAGTTACAAAGGATAACTCGCTCCTGGATCTAGCAAAGCATAAACATCGAAATTAAATACTTGGATCATACTAGTGACAATATTTGGTGAATCATCTTGCTCTTGGCGACTAGCGATGGCATAAAGATGGTTTGATCCTCCGCCTGCCCCTGAATTAGCTCATATAGATACAACTCTGTCTGGTGGGGCAACTAAGAATACTGGGCTCTATTGCCCCCATTACCATTACCTTGATTGTTCTTTGGACAATCTCGCATAAAATGACCATTCTTGCCACACATGAAACATTTAGTGGAGCCATCACGACACATCCCTGAGTGGTTCCTACCACACTTAGCATATGCAGGAATCTTAGTACCCCCTTGTGCCATACTACATTGCGACTGTGCAGGTCTAGCTCTGAAATTCTGAGAATTTTGACTATTGTACTCACATTTGTTTCTTGGTGCAGGTGCACCAGCAGATGATGAAGAAGGTTCTTTCTGCTTATGTTGGAAAGAAGACCGGTTCGCATTACTCCTTTGCTACCCGGATTCATTCCCTGATGCCTTAGCCCTCTTATTCTTAAACCCTTCTCTATCCCTCAGATTTTCCTCCTCAACTTGTTGCACATGGATTATCAGCCTTGCTATGCCCATGTCACTTATTATCATGGCTGCCTTATTTTCCTTATCTGACAGATGAGGCAACCCAACAACGAATAAACTCATCCTCATGTCGGCAACCATCTCTTTGCTTCTCTTAGCTCACGGGGAAAGAAACGCCCCATGACAGCACTATCAAAACAGTCCAACTCATAAATCGATTACACGCAAGCACGAGTTAGAAAGAAAATTTTTAGAGATAAAACTCTAACGCATGAAATGAGTATGAAAGAACTGAGATAGCTTCCTAAGTGTTGCAGCCTCCTCATTATAGATGTGACGCACTTCACACCGATAACTAAGACTCTGCAGACACGACTTCATAGACTGCCTGGGACTCTTGAAATCTGGCTCTGATACCAAGTTTGTCACGCCCCAAGCCTACACCCTGGGCGAGACTGGCACTCGAGAACTATTGATGGGCCCAAGCGAACCCTTGGCCTGACTTACTTACTCAGTGGAAGACTTTAAGCATTAAGAAAAGAACTCAAATGCAAGATAACTCAACTATCTTAAACTAAACTCGTAATGTTTTAGAAATAAACATTTAACTTAGCCAAAGTGACAACTCAAAACTGAACATAAGTCAATAACAAGATAAAGACAAATAAACTAATTGACTATCTATCTATGAAGCCTCTAATAACTGAGATGGCTGTCAGGACAAGACCCACAACATCCTAATGAACTAAATACTGAAAAGCAATAAAAAGGGATCCTCCGAAAGTAAGAAGGCTCACCAACAAACTCTGGAGCTCACCTAGAATCAACGGTGCGCTGGATGCTGATCCTGGTTACCTGTGTCTGCATCATAAAAAGATGCAGGCCAAATGGCATCAGTACATTAAATGTACGAGTATGCGAGGGGAAATCTAAAACAAGACATAAGCTTGAAATGAACTGAAAGAAACACTTACTTTGGCTTTACTCAACTCATGAACAACTTAACTCAATATATAGCAATAAGACACATGCAATATATAGAAAGCCTTTAAAACAGTAGAAAACAACTTAGTTCGTTAAAGAAAATGCAATAACAAACTCGACTTTACTCATATAATAAAGTAATATAGTTTCTATGAGAGTTTCTCTAACCGACAATCACCAATATGAGCCTAAGTGGTGATACAAGGTTTTGCCCACGCTGCCAGAACTGTCCTATACTTTGCCGTCATATACAACACCTTAACTAAGTGAATCCACTAGTCTATGCTAAAAAGCACTTAAGGAATCATCTAAAAAGTATGATCCTTTACTACCCATGATGGCTACATAGTGTATGGAGACGTGAGTTATCTGAACTCAAACTCGTTCCCATATCGGTACTCAATACTACTCCCAAAATACTCAGCTCATATGTTTAAAAACATAACTTCTTTCTTTGGTTTGAGATAATTACTCAAAACTTAGCTTAAAAGCTCTCTTGGAATCGATGTTCCCTTTCTTGCTCAAATGTGAAAACATTTACTCTTTAACTGAAAACTAGCTCAAAGGCTCTTTTGGAAATCAAGGTTTCCTTTCTTCTTTAAATGTGAAAACATTTACTCTTTAACTGAAAACTAGCTCAAAGGCTCTTTTGGAAATCAAGGTTTCCTTTCTTCTTTAAATGTGAAAACATTTTACTC